>CM065370.1:10848472-10876262 GCA_033032245.1 Poecilia picta | reverse complement strand
TTCACCAATTACAAGGGATGCTTTTACGAAAAAGGCCAAACCACACAAAAACACTCTCTAATCCAGTTGACCATTTATGACTAAAAAAAATTATTTGTATCTCAAAGAATAAAGTGGTTTTACGTAACACAATGAAAAAAAAATCCACCGCTAATCCTCTTTTATGAAGTGCAAATACATTTAAAATTGTGATTAATAACAGAAAAAAAACCCTAATCAGCCCAAAAACATCCCACAGCTATTCATCTTTTAGATTAACTTTGCTAATGGAATTCTAAAATCCCTTTACATAAAAAAGGGCCAGCTATATGTTTACTTGTTTCAAAAAAAAGTCCTCGCAAAAATTGACTTCAAGAAAAAAAGGGCTTTTTGCTCTATGCAATAATGACTTTTTTTTATTTGTTTATCTTGTGCTACATGTTCACTAGGGGTAAAATATTTAAAAAATATATACAACTATTTTGTCTCCCCATCTGTATTTCTTTAAATACGTTGAAATTGGGACATTCACCAATAAAGAAATTAAACCAAAACAATTTCCACTTGTCCTTAAGATCTTATTTGTAGTTCTAATTTTGACCGTTTTGATTTTTTTTTATGAATTTATAAAAAAATCTAATCGGTCAAAATAAAAATAGCAAATAAGAATCTTAAGGACAAGTGGGAAATTGGTTTTGGTAAAAATTTCTTGTTGGTGAATGTTAATTTCAAACTTTATTTATTTGAAATTAAGTTTTTGAGACAAAATGTTGTATAAAATTTTTTTAATTAATCACACTAGGTAAAACAGGGTGCCCCAAGAAAAAGCAAATAGAAAAAAAGCCCTTATTGCAATGAGCAAAAAGCCCTTTTTTGCTTGAAGCCCTATTTTTGCTGAGGGACGTTAAATTTGAAAATCAGATTAAAAACATATATGCTGCCTTTATTGTGGTATTTAGAATTCTCATTAGCAAAGTTAATCTAAAAATAGATGCTGTGGGATGTTTTGACTGATTGGGGTTTTATTCTGTTATTAATCACAATTTTAAATGTATTTGCATTCATATTAAAGAGGGATTAGCGGTGGGATTTTCTTTCATTGTGGGTTACGTTAAAACCCAAAATCATTCTTTGAGATAAAATAATTTATTTAGATCAGTAAATGGTCATCTGGATTAGAGAGTGTTTTTTTGTGTGGTTGTATCGTTAAAAGAAACCCTTGTAATTGGTGAATCTTGAAGATTCTCTTGTCTATCTTGACCTTGTTTCAGCTTTGCTTTACAACATGGGGGTAGTCAGTAATTTTTGTTTTAAAAAAAGGATGTCCTGGGTGTGATTTATAACTCCATTAGTTTCTTAAAAACACAAATGATGGTCATGAAAAATGCCACATCTGCCAGCCCTTTTAACAAATGTTGACCTTTGTTTGTTTCCCTGGCAATTTCTTTCAAAAGCTTACTGTGCTAAATGGGCCTTTAACTTGTTGTAAGGGGTTGCTAAAGTTTATGCACTGTAATAAGAAGTTTTCTAACCCCCGGTTATGCAGAACACATTCGTTGGTATAACCATCCCAGCTTGCTTGGATTATTATCCTGGCGGTAATTTTGCCAACATGACACCGATTATTACATCCTGAAGTTGTCCTTGACCTTTTGTTGCAAGACCAAGACACTCTTCTTGACCAAGCAACACAATACACGTTGTTTGGAAGATAGGGAATGAAAAATTCTTGAGGACTTTACCGGGGGGCATGGACTTCTCAAAGTGGTTATTTGTCTGAGACCAACTCTTGACGGATTGTTCCAACAGTGTCATAGCAGTAAGACTGTGGCTGTATTTCACGTAGTTTCATCTGTCATGTAGTGATATCAAAAGTTTAATGGGCACTGCTCTAAGCCATTGATGTTTAACCAGCTCCCATTATTAGAGCTGTTTCGCTGTCTGATTTATCTCTTCATTTTGACCATTTTTTTCTCCTGCCCGCAGCCTCACCAATTTCCTTCTCCTGGAGAGGATTGAATGTGGTGAATCTTGAGACGCGATCTTGTCAGGTGTTGCAAAAATCCACTTGGCTGTGCAATTCATCAGTATCTACATTGTGCACACACAGCCCTTCATTTATCTCTCTGGTACCATAAAAATCAATTGATTTGGCCAGTGAACTCCATGGCTTCTTCTTTATTTTCCCTCAACATGGTTTCTTATGATGGCCATTGGGGGAAAAAAAGCCACTGGAAGGAAGCACTCTCTGTTTTCAAAACTGTCGTGCTACTGTTGTTTTACAGTATTAGTTAGGGTTAAAGTGGGAAAGCGTTTTTCACGCTGCACCAGGAGATTATTTGGATTGCTTTTACCTCCCTTAATAAATTGTCACAATTTGACAACTGCAAGTTGGACTTCTTTTGTTGTCTTTGTACTGATTAAGGGGCAAATGCTTTTTCACCGCACTGCGGTGAGATGACACTACTTGTTTGAATTTTCTAGTATTTCTTATCTACTGGTTTGTGAACTAGAAACCTGTCACATGGTGCAGCAAAAATGGGGATCTGTGTATTGTGGATTATAAAAATGAAATCCATTATCAATTAGTCAGCCGTTAAAATAGAGTAACCAACCCCTTCTCACTGAATTGGAAGATCTGTTTATTTGCAATTTCACTTCTCTATAAAAAAAATGGCCTCTTTTTTCTCCTTACTTACCGATTTCCATTGCTATCAGATAAATTTGTTCCTCAATTATCATTTTGCTACCTTTTACGTTGCAATCATTTTACCTCCTCTCTGAGCCACTAAGCCCACAGTTTTTTTTCCACCACTCTGTTAGAGACCTTTTTGTATTTCCACTATAATAATCATCTCCTGACTTCACAATTGTCAATAAACGTGTGATATCTAGGCATCACATGAGCAATTTGATATGCCTTGGTTTTGTATTGGACTGTAATTCATACTTTTATAAAGATGTAGTAAGCTAAAATTGTAGACTTGTCTTATTTCAGGACTGACGCAGTAAGAAATTGCAGGGGATTGTAGTTTTGTGCTACATTCAGCAGTAACATTGTTCACACTGCTATCAACGCAAAACACCTCCTGTCCATGTGTCAGTGGCTAAGGACAACTGAGGCCCTATATTCACAATCTGGACAGTATTTACAGCACTTCGCTTACTTAGCATTTGATTATGGTGTTAGCTTACTCTAATTGCATTCAATTTACCTCTACCACTGAAAATTTCAGAACACAGCAACTAAATGGCTTCATAAAAAAACAGACAAAAGTACAAACTGTTTGAACAATAAACAAACAAGAATAATTTAGTGTGAATTTTAAAGTGATACTTTACTCATGTCCTGTAGCAGCTAACGCACTGGTTCTTGACCTTTTTTGAGGTACCAAACCCACCAGTTTCATATGTGCATTCACTGAACCCTTCTGTAGTGATAAATAAAATGATTTTTTCCCTCCCAAATTCAAGATATAGTGGTGACCCAACTAAAGTCTAGTTATGTCACCCCAAGATCACTAAGTCTTCTTAAAAGGTAGAGTCTCTGAGAACATTTCTTCAAAATATAGTCAGTGTTTTCAGCAAAGTTGAGCTGACTGTCCAGGAACGACCCAAGGTATTTAAAATTTGCCACAGACAGTTTCAACAGGTTGGTTATTGAGAGAAACTGGAACCACTTTAAGTTCTTGTTTAGATCATTAAATTAAAATTAATAATAAAGACTTTGCGGTATTCTGATTTAGTAATGTAATTATATTAGTTGTGTTACCAACCCCACGCCACTAGAGGCAGTAGCAACCCCGAAAAGATGCGACTAAGAAGCAGATTTAGAAGTACACCGAAAGCTACAGTATTTGGTAAAAACTGTGAGCTTTGCTGAAGTAATTAAAGACACAAGTTCAAATCCATACTGAGTGGAGCTCCTTCAATCAGGGCTCATCCGCAGCTCTGATTGGCTAAGCAATGTAACATGATCCTCTGCAGCAAGTGATGGCAAAGCGGGGCGTCATCACGACTTTACACAAGTGTGTCTTTACTTCCGCGGCAGAGGCTCCGCCGAACCCTTGAGACCGACTCACCGAACCCCTGAGGTTCGATTGAACCCAGGTTAAGAACCACTGAGCTAACTGTACCCACATGCTAATGTTAGCTTAAGCAAAAAAAAAACAAGGGGATGTTCAGTTTTAGCTGTTGCATTAATATTATTGCCTCACTTATGAAAGTGCTAAATTTAGTAACCTTTTAAAATGATTTTCATCACCGAAGACATTCGCTATTCTCTGTTGCTGTTTGGTGAGGTTACAAAATAAAGTCGCAATAGCTTAAAGCTCCTTTACTTGCTAATGCATCTAGTTGCATCGTTGCTTCTGTTGTCGCATCGTAGAAACAGTTGCTTTAAAAGTGGCAAATACTGATATATTGTCAGCAGAGAAACTTGTTTCTTTTACCTCAAAAGAATTTCACTTGAGTGATGTTGATGAGATCCTTCTTTCTTTTGCTCTGCTTTGGTCTAGAACACCAGAGGAAAAAAAAAGCTCTTTAGCTGCTAACTTGCGCTATTGCCACTCCCGTTTCACTGAAAGCTTGGCTGATTGCTCTGCTGAATATGGGACTAATAAGAATGTAATATTCATGTGTTGATTCATCAGTGTGAGTAACCCAGTGCTTGTCATTACTGGTGCCACACATCAAACATTATTCACACCCTTTATCCTGTCACTTGCTACTTGATAAAGATGCTTGAAGATGCAGAAAAGTTTGCATATCAATCCCTCATTCGGTGCAACCAGGCAGCTGAGTTCAACTAATTCTTTTGTCTAAATGTAAAATTTGATCTTTTCAGTGACACAGTTGTCAGCGTTGATTTGGCATGAGCGAACTTAATAACATTCCCAATTATCAGTTTGACACCACACTTAAGTTAAGGTAAAGACAATAGATAACAGCAGTGCAAAAAAATAAAAAATAGAGCAACATTTGCCTTCACTGTCTTTGTTGTTATTTGCAGGCACCTCAGAATAGCATGAAAGACTGTTTACAGTGGCGCTGCTCATTAAAGTTTGCACATCACTGTCTCATTTCACAGACACACTGGTCACCTTATAATTAGGCTTTGGTGACATGGAATCTCAATGTTGTCTAAAGATGGGCCCACTGTCTCAGACTTGTCTTGGTCAATACTTATTCTTAGCCATGGACAATTACTGAAATACTGACTCATTAGTTTCCCCTCACATCCCTTTCAACAAAGTGTAATCTATCTCCCTTGCATCCACATCCTGTCTGGGATGTTTTCAATTACTCACCATGTCCTCTGCCTCGCTTTAGCGTTTCAGCAAAAATCCTCGCCCTGCCTTCGACTGCCAGTAGACGCCCAAGAGTAGCTGCTTGTCTCTGAGCATCGTAGCCTTTTGAGAGTTCATCAATCTGCTTATAACTTCTGCAGTTTTGGAGAAGCGGCAAGCAAGTACAATGAGACCTTTTCATTTCATTAGTCAATTGAAGAGAAATAAGAAATACTTGTAAAGGTATTTGTATCTCACATAAGAATTTATACTGGTATTGAATTACACTGAGGCAAGTGAATTAGGTCACTTTGACAATTGTATTTAGTGGTGTGAAGAGTGACACATACTTTGTTTTTTAATCTTTGAAAACAACATAACATTTCTATAAACTGCACAATTCTAAATGTATATATATATAAAAACATAAAATAGTTTGTGAAGTTTGTGGTGGCAGTATGACAAAATGTGAAACAGTTCAAGGGCCGTGAGTCATTTTGAAAGGTGTCCATATATATTTTACTTTGACTATTTACATCCCATTTAGTCATGCATTTTTCACAGTGCCATCATCTGCCCAACGGCAAAGTTCCCATTCCTAAATGTATGCGTTTGTGGTTGCAGCGCTGCAGGGCTGCAGTGATATCTGCCACTCTCAGCATCACTGTGGGGATTTTGTGCAGCCCGTCAGAAAGGTGTTGTATCCCTGAGACTCCACACCTCACGGAGCTAGACAGATTCCCAGCCAGTCTGCCTCCTGATAAGCCCTCTGTGAAATCCTAGAGCAGAGGAGTAGTTCGATTAAAATAATTGACAAAAGAATGAGGGAATATGTTCATATTTCCCCTTTCTATCTGATGATATAGAGATGGAAAGAGGTATTTAAGTGTCTGGTTTAGCCAAGCGAGGTGGTGAGTAAACTAAATCGGCAACCTTTATGTCTGCTATATTGCTAAAATAGTGTTCGCATTGAACCCTATTGGCCTTTCCACCTTTGCATGCACCTCGTGGGTTTGTCCAATTTTCTGGCAACTTGGTGAAGGAGACGGAGGAAGAACCATGCCTGATAAACAGTCTCTAAAATCTATCCCTCTTATAAATTTTCTTTTGTGCAGTTATTTCAAGTAGTCCAGAACCTAATCAAGCTGTTTAGCAGATTCTTAGAAGAACAAGTCCCACAACTGATTTAGGATGCACCAGGCACAGCACCACGGTTAATATCGCTGCCTTTACAAATCTCATTGTAATACTTTGACTTGCTTTAACAGTAGCTAAAGACCACTGCAAAAATACCATACCTGAAATGGAAAAATGATACAAATCGATATTATACATTAGCACTTAGCACAAAGTGTTGCTGCAAGCTGTAGGCAGAAAGGGAGGAATCCCAAAATAGATAACGGCTTCAGTTAACAGCATTTAAATTAACACAGAGACTCGGCTGACAATGAAAATGGAAGGCACATTGAAACATTTTATAAATAAACCCTACCTCAGTTCAGGTGTAAATGAGTGTGAAGACATCATGGCGTTTTAAAATGCAGAGCAGACTGATGTCTGCTAACAATGGAAGGTGAAATTCGGAGCTGTCAGCAGGATGTGCTATGATTGAAGACATATGGAGACAGAAGAAGAAGTTCAACTTTGCAGATAAACTTTTTGTTGCTGTTCATAATCTCAGTCAGCCCCTTTCTAATATGTTTTATTCTCACATTTCCCACTGTTTTTAGGAAATAATTTAGATGATCTCATAAATAATCACCAGTAGTTGATTTATCCGCGTCACTCAGTGTCTTAATGATCAAATCTGTTTAAATCTAAAGCATGTCACAGGCAAGGGAGAAAATGTTATCTGCCAGCTAGCTACTATCTTCAGTTGGATTCCTGTTTTATGTAGGTAGTGGAAAAAGACATAATCTCTAACATGCACGTCTAAATATTGTCTGTTGGATTTTCACACAAGTCAGGACAAAGTCATGCCCAGCAACCAGCTCTGCTCCTCCAAGCATTCTATGCTTCCTTATAAAGCTGGCTGTCTTCTTAGCAGTTCTGTACCACTGTTATGAAAGTCAAAGTAAGAAAAAAAAAAAAAAAAAAAAAAAAACAACAAAGTCTGACCTCGGTTTACCCTTTACATTGATGTTGATGGTAAAGAAGCTGGAAAAGGAGAAATGCTTTCAGTACCAGCAAAGCTGAGGCTTCTTTCTTGCACTGAAAATAGTTTCTTTTGGGGGAACTCCATTATAGCTAATAGTGTTTTTTTTAACGTGTGAATTAAGACTGAAAAGGGAGCTTTTATACCTCAGTGCAGCATGTGCCATTTTAAACTCCCTTGAGAAGTTTTTTTTCTCTCTCTTTCCTAATCAGCAGAAGACAAAAACACTGATAAGTAGTTAATTAAAAAGTGTGAACACTGACTCAGAGTCCAAGAACAGTCACAACTTCCTGACCCACCATAGGCAGGCTTACTCTGACCGGTCTGCGATATCATCTCTGGTAAACATTATTAGCCAGTTGATGGCTGCAATGTATGTCCGAGGGGAGACGAACAACAGAGGAGAGACAGATCAGATCCCTTGTTGCCCAGATGTTTTTTGTCGAGGCGGTTCTCAGATCGCGAGATGCACTCACCTTTCTAGGTTCTGCACACCATATCGGATGCAAGCGGTGTGCGTTCAGTCCGCAGTGGAAGGCGTCGAGCGTTGCTGTTGGCTTTTATTTACCTGATAATGAGGCTGACGGAAGAATAAGTGAACATAAATATAAACAGCAGAGCGGGATACATCACCCACTTTGCTTCTTTCACTCCTGTGATTGGTACGAGGCGACATTTAAGATGCAGCATCATGACTGCTATGAATAAATCAGTATTAATCAGCGCTGAATCTATTTGAGAGCCTTTTTTCACATTTATCAGCCTTTTAATATTAACATTGATTAAAGGCATGTCTCAAGCTGTAAGTCGTGGTGCTGTTCAGCGTTGCAGTTCGAGACGTCTCATGAAGCCGACGGGTATCACATGGGATCTTTTTTCATCCATTCGGTTCCAGTACTGAGTCGGGGCCGTGGGGCATTGTTTGTGTTTTGGAGACAGAGGTTAGAACATTGCCCCCAGCAGTGAGACACGGTTGTGTCCTCAAAGGTGTTCTGGATCTTGGAATCTTGTCCAGGTGAAAGTAATTATGAAAAAGAATGCAGAAGTGAAGATTTTTCAAAGACGGCTTTCTTTGTCTTCTAACACGACAATGACTCAAAACACTTGCCACTGCTAGAAGCGGGCCTGCACAAAGCAACGACTTGTTTCGAATTCACAAGTTTGGGTTGAATTGAAGACAAAGATGCTTGCCTGAATGTCGGCGACATTGAAGAAAAGAGAGATTTGCCTACGAGAAATGAACTGAGTTTACTCAGATGTTTAAGAGACTTTGAGAAAACTAAAGCACAAACAACTGCAGGCTGTTAACCAGCCAAAAGGATGAGAGCCTTTAAGGACCCCCACGATTCGAATATGGTTCAGAAGGCTGCCATGCGATTACAAATCAATTCTTCCAACACTGAACGCATAGCTTTAGTTTTTTTTTAGCCATACCAAAACATGGAGACAGATAAAACGTTTATGCAACAGAATGGATAAAACATTTTCTGCACCTCATGACAAACGAAGAAGAAGCTAATAAACTTAACAGCTCAAATTATGAGATGTAGCAAATACACTTTCATTTAATTTGTGGCAACAGTAATCGGTGTGCATTTACAAATATCCCTAATTTTTTGGAATTCTGACTCATTCATTGTACAGTCGTACATTTCTATTTAGTAGCACCGCGCCATATAGTTACCCTCCATTATGGGCCTAATTTTTGTTCTTCTGTCATGTTTTCTCGATTCTTCTTCACGCAGTACACCTTTTCTTGTTCCTCCCTCCTGTTAACTTTCCTGCCGGGGACACGCTGTCCAATCACATCCCTATTCCACTCACTGCCCTTGGCAAGCACCTTACAAAAGTGAGGGCAGGTGCATGTTCATGTTGCTGCTTAACATCATGTTCCTGATGCAGCTAAAGTGGTTCCATTTTAGATGGAGCCCACATGATAATGAGCAGGTGTGAGGATGTGTTTATGTGTGAATGTCTGTGGCTGCCTTTGTGCATTTAACAATAGTCTTTGATTAAGGCGATTCAGCCATAATGGGAGACGAAAGTTTGAGCTGGAAAATGGGGGTGAAAATGTAGAACATGCAGCACCTGCGAAAGGAATACATTTCCACTTTCTCTTTTCTGCGCACACAGATGTATCCATTCATGTTGCACGTATACTAGTGCGTCTCAAAAATTTAGAATATTGCGTAAAGGTGAGATATTTCTAGCCAGTCATCTCAGATGGTGAAATTGCAATTTTACAGCGATTCAGTGGGCAAAAGGTAAACTCGTTCAGGTTTTTATTTATTTATTTTTCACTTTTAGTGATTATGGCTTATACGTACAGAAAACCAAGAACTCAATGTCTCAGAAATTGACATACAACATTAGACCAATCAAAAACAGATGTTTTAAGTACAAATGTCAGGATTCTGAAAAGTGTGTGCGTTTCTACATTCACTGAATAATTGTGTGGGGCTCCTCTTGCATGAATTCCTGCATCAGTGTGACATGGCATAGAGGCGATCAGCCTGTGGCACTGCGTAGGTGTCATGGAAGCCCAGATTGATTTGCTAGCTGCCTTCAGGTCGTCTGCCTTGCTGAATCTGGTGTCTCTCACCTTCCTCTTGACGACAGCACTACAGATTTTCGATGGAGTTCAGGTCACTGGAGTTTTCTTGCCAGTCAGCCTGGTTGCTGAACTAGCTTTTGGAACCTTTGGCAGCATGGACAAATGCCAAGTCCTGCTGGAAAATCAAAACAGCATCTCCGGCTAGATAGATGACTTGTGTTTAGAAAACCCAGTGGACCAACACCAACAGATGACACAACACCCCAAACCATCACTCACTTGATGGTGGAAACATCAAACTGGACTTCAAGTAAGACAGATTCAGTTCTTCTGCCCTTCACCCTGGAATCTTGATTTAAAAATGAAATGCAGAATTTACATTAACCTGAAAACAGCTCTCTGGTCTATTGGGCAATAGTCCAATTTCTTTTTTTCATTTATAATATTATTGTTGGCTACTGTTTGTACATCTGAAATGCATGTTTCTCAAATGAAATCTTTTGTGGATCCATTAAGAATTTTTTTTTTCTTTGGCAGTAATGAATAAGCAATATAATTTTGAAATTTGGAAAGTAGATTCTTTAATCCATATAAAATACAGAGCACTTTCAGCAAAGAGACTGCAACATTCAGCCAAAAAAACACAGGGTACAAAAGCTGAGGATGTTTTCTGGAAGAATCAATAGAAACAATCAAATGTTTTAAAGGATGTAGCGAGAATATGATTCCCCCCCCCCTTTCTGTACTTGTACTCCCCTTAGGTGATGCATTTCCCACACAGTGGCCTTTGAGCAACACGCACACCACACTCCTTTTGGCTTACAGGGAATTCTCCTAAAGGTCACATTAGGCTGGCAAGTCAAACGGAGTGGAAGAGGATAATCCTTTTCTTGCAGTTCAAGCCTCCCCTCTTGACACTTAAGCCCACACTGAACTGTACACCTACACACCTTGTAGAACCCCAAAACCGGAAAGTCTACCGCCTCATACGCAGAATACATAAAGATGTAGAGATGCAGCTCCACACATCAATTCCTCTACTTTTTTTTATGTTTTTAAGTAAAGTAAGCTTTTTATTGTTGTTGTAGCACAGTCAAATACAAACCCATGTATCCTAAACTAAACCTGTAACAGGTATATTTAAACATTTTTACATGAGTAGAACATGCTTTTAAAAACGAGCAAAAAAGTAAGAAGTTGGTAGAATTTATGATCTCATCCACCATCAGAGAGCATTGGGTTTGCACTTGGTTTTGTGTACAACAAGTTTGAAAATGTCTCGTTGTGCTTTCACATTTGTCAAACCAGAAATTAGGAGAAAAGTCTGTGATTTAAGCCTTGAGCCCAGTCATGTATTACCCCTAAAAATCATAGTGGTTACTGTTTGTGAGCACTTCAATTTCAAGTTGCCCAATTGTGCCTTACGACTGTGAAAATGTTAGAACTCTCCTTTGTTTACCTTTTTGTTATCTCATTGCTCTCTGCTCTCCACCCAGAAATTGCTATTACACGTGTTTGTATATATATCCTCCTGGGAACTTTCCTTTAGGAGAGGACCTGTTGGCCTAACTTATATTAACAATTTATTTACACCTTTTTACCCCCCTTCACTGTTCCACCGAGATGCCACAAAATTACAGTTGAGAGACATTACAGGCTATACTTATCTGCCATACCGTACCTGTCTTCCATTGGTCTTGTCCACTTTACTGCCACTCTTCAAGGAAAATAACAGCAGCCATATCACCATCCTCTCCTTGGCCACTGACACCCTGAGATTAACCTGTCAACATTCATCACCATAATTTTCAACAGCCAAAAAGGACTCAAGAAATAATCGCAGTTATCATCAACTTGAGTGTCACTAATTCATTTTCTCTTCCAGAGAAACCTATTGTCATGTACTCTGAAACTCGAGACCTGCCATACTTCATTAGTTTATAATAAATTGTTTAAAACTTTGTTGTAGGCTTTCTGTTTTTTTAATGTGCTGCCTGTACATAAGTAGAAACTGCAAGCCGGTTAATAAAGTTAAGAAGAGTGTGAAATTTCATGAAATGCTTGACTTATCCATGTTTTTGGTCTGAAACCTTTTCTTAATGTTGCTCCCTTTCAGTGCCATAGAAAATGTATGCTTTTTAATTTTTAATTATTTGTTCCTACTCGTGTGACACTGCAGCATGCATAATTTGAATACCACACAAACCAGACAGCCATGGATTAACATCACTTAATCTCATGCTATTCAAACGTTTTACTCGTCATGGAGTCCTGGAAGTTTGAAAGTGAGTGTGATTAATTTGGCTAATAATTACTGTGTGTAAACACATGGGGGCATCCTTAGAGCTCTGAAATTCAAATCACAGCTAGACATTTGATTTATCGTGGAAATGTAAAGATAAACTTAAGGTGGCACTCTATATAGCATACCCAATCATAAAGTGGTACAACACTGTATGTTTTACACCACTAATCTCAGTGTACACACACTAGTCAAAGCTCATCAAATGTGACATGTTTCAAAGATGTGAAATATTCCACAAAATGTTCTTTGTTTCTTCATAAGACACACATACCATGCTTTTTATAACACCAGCATTCATAGCAATATAGGGGCCAATATTTCAGCAGCTTAGGTCTTCGTTTTCAATTATCTTACCGACACATTGTTAAACGAGCTTACGAGCTTAAAAAAATGCTATCTCAAATTTGCTACAATTTTCATAAACTCCTTGAGAAAGACCTCTGGTGTGTTGCAAAGATTAATATATATATATATATATAAGTAAATATTATTATATAAATTAATATAATATATATCTTTATATAATATATATATTATATTATATAATTATATAATTATATATAGTATTATAGCACCCAGAAACATTAGTCCTTGATGCATACTGTACAGAAGCATCAATTCAACCAAGGGTCCCAAGGGCTCACTTTTAAGTCCTTTCTTTCTCAGTAGTTATGACTTTATGCATGAAGTTACTTGGAAATGTCAGAAGAGACCCATTAGCTTATGATAATGTCTTCCACTATACAGTATGTCACTTCACACTCGTATTCCTGTTCTGGGTGCTAATGAGACAACTCGAGAGACCAGCACCTCTTGATCCACAGGTGAGGAAATGACACCATTCTTAATACTGGCACGCATGGCAATTCAATACAGATATATATTTCTGTAATGCTTTTTTAAAGTTTAAGCACTGAAATAGTTAACGCTGTTGGCTATCCTTTCTACATTGCATTTCAAAATCAAATGTTCAGTGTTTTAAATATTCTGTCATGTTGTATTGCATATCTCGCTTTATGTAGGATTTCTTGGTGGTTGTTTGTATTATTTCATTACTTTGCTGAGGCTGTGGTCAGCGAAATGTGTGAGTTTACAGATATGACCCCTGTAATTGCTGGCAATAGTCAGAGTGATTTCTGTTGCCACCAAGCATCCTGGGAGATTCACAGCTTGTGACTTTGGACCACCGCCAAACTAGTTCAAGGTCACCTTGGTGAACAAACTGGCAGAAAGCAGAGCCCCCAACCCCCTCCTATAGCTGCTCATCCAAAAAAAAAAAAATCTCCCCACATTTCTCACGAAAGGGGAGGGGATGGCTGGCAATCATCTGTCTCGCAATACTGGCTACTCATCAGCTGCATCAGCTGCACTCCCACACCTTTCGTAAAGCACTTTCATATTTCACCTTCCCTGAGTACAACAGCACCAGCCTACTCACTCTGCCCCTTCTCTGAACCCTACAAACCATTTCCCATCGCTGTTATGTCAAGTCCATGCTCCACCTAACAAGGTTCTGCTGACCTCAAGCTCGTGTCCTCTTCAGCCTTGGCCTCAGAAAGCCGGTCCCCGCCGCAGGGTTTGCAAGTTTAATTAACCCCAAACCTGGATCAAGCCAGTTTTGACAGCTTACGAGCATCTGGGCTTCTGGCAAGTGGTGGTGCAGGGACGTCCATTGTCAAACAATTGCCTGTCTTTGCTGTAGAAAGAGGATACATGAAAGGTAGCGGTTAATTCTAAGATTTATCTCAATACCAGAGAAATTATCTTAAGCATTAATAATATAGCAAAATGTTGAAGGAAAGTCGAGAGACACTGAGTGGAAAAAGTTTGACATGTTCTTCAAAGACAGACTTTGTAGCTGCACAAAATAAACTTGCTTTTTTTTAAAACTTTATTTCCACTGTTTAGCTGGCGCTTTTATTTGCAGTTTGGTCAGCATTTTTTTGTTTTTATACCTGGCGACACCAACATTTGACTTTGACTTTTTGCTGAAATTGTCGTACACTGAGCTTCTGAAATTTAGTTCTACCTACGTTGTCCTCAGTATGTGATATGTAAAATGTTTTCATTGCATGGGCATCTTCCATAATGGGGGACAGTCATAGACAACTAGAAACATTTAAAGTAAGAGGTAGTTGAGTATGTTTTTGCAAGGGACATAGTGCCATTTTAATGCACAATAAAGTAACTGTTACATCCAGGTGTTTGAGAAATACTGTATACATTAAGCATGACTTGGAAGAAATTTGACTTTGCGTTTTGACGCCTTAAAATCGGGCCTCTGTCTCTTTAAGAAGCTCCTTCTGTTTCCAACACTTTGCCGTTAGCATGTCATCACATCCATGATTCCTGTTATGCCGTTAACAACCATAGGAGCTTGGGGTGGAATAGAAGTAGTTCCTATGAGGAGCCCCAATTGTTTGCCAATTGCTACTGCCACTAGTCTGGGGGAGATGAGAGATGGGAGGAAGTGTTTAGGGATTCCCAAATGGCTGCATGCATAAGCATCAAGCATAAGGAATTTTAACATGGAATAAAGCTCAGAAAGATCAATTCTACACAATACCCTCTCTTTAAATACATTTCTACCATCTTTTTAAACATTTGAAGTATTTCTAACCACTTGAATGTGCGAGTCTAAAAATACTAGTCACCATAGTGCAGTTGTGATTATCATCTGTTACCTTGCAGCCAAAAAGGGGCCTGAAGACACCTGGTACTCTAGTTTCCTTCAGCGTGCTCCAAAATATACATGTCTGCTTATTTGGTCCTTCAGTAAATTGACCGTAGGCAACAGGCTATTTGCGTCTCTGTTGAAAGTTATACTAGTGCTTTTTGCCCATTGAATACTGAAAATAGGGACCAACGTCCCCCACGACCCTTCACAGGATTAAGTGGATATCAAAAATTTGTAGACAGCTGGAGTTTTAGAGTAAAATTAGAAGGACTTCGACTCCCATGGGCAAGCCATGTGCGCTTTCAAAGTTCAGCAGTTAAATGAGCACATAAGCGAGTGCTAGTCTTTCTCTTTCCCAGCGTGCATCAAATGGGTCATAATTTGTATGCATGAGGGTTAAGAGGAACATGCTCAATGAAAAATATAACCCTGATCTCTCTCCACTAATGTGGGTCAGCTGTATTTCAGACATCAATAAGATTTTATCATTTGAGGACACATTGCAAGGGCAAGTGTGCAAACGGGGCAAAATCCAAATTGTGGATGGTTCCTTGTGCTTTTTGGCTGGAGTTTCAGCACTGAACTCAGTTCTGGGGATGACAGAGAAGACTTTGGCAGGGAATTTAATTAACATAAAAACAAATGAAAGCGAGTGAGGAGTTGTTTTAACTTGTCACAGTCAAAATTTAGCCTTGTAGACTAGTCTCATACATTGGTGTACTTACCAGCTTTTGTCATGTTACTGTCACATCTTTTGTGTTTCATTGCGATTTCTGTGATTAGACCAATGTAAAGCAGTATCTAGTTTTGAAGGAGAAGGATGCATAATTTCCACTTTTTTCAGTAATATATGGAACATGGAAACTTCTATTTAGATCCTATTACTCTTAGGATTTGAATACAATTATTGTCCCTTATTATACAACATCAGAGCGCTGTTCAATCCACCATTTTAGAAATGGTGTATGACACATCTGTTAAACTAAACATTCAGTTTAGGTTAGACCAAAATGGCAGATGAGGAGAACATTATCTAGAGAAGTAGATGAGATCTAACTGGGCCAGAATCCTGGAGGATTTAGATGTCTCTGCTTCAACTCACCTGAATCGCATAATTGGGTCATTAGCTTGACTCTGGATCATTTGACTGAGGGATGTTTAAAACTGCTGGAGTTCCTTGTTCGGAGTATGAATGAATGCCACATTATTTAAGAAAAAAGCATTCCCCTTGTACTTTATAAGTATAAACTACTTTGTGTTGGTTTGTCACATATCTATAAAACACTTTGAAGTCTGCGGTTGTGGTGTGAGACAATGTGAGAAAGTTGAGTAGCTGTAAAGTCCTGCAATGGGAAAAGGAAATCTATGGCAGGCCTTTCTGTTCCACTAACTACTGACAAATATTTGACATCAGGAACTGAAGTATGAGTAGTTGATAGGGGGTGAGGGGTGTTTGCATTTGATAATAAGAAGATTATGCTACAGTAAATAATGAATGGCTGAAACTATGGCTTGTTAGCTGTAACACCAGTCTCCTTGCTTCTCCTTCTAAACTTTGAGAACTTCCTCTCCTCCACAAAATGACCCGTGTGATTTTTTTTTCTTTTTTAGCTGTCGGACGCAGATGACAGCTGGAATCTAATTTGTGACAGCTGTTTCGAACAAAGTGAAGAAAAGGGAAAAAGCGGGGGTAAAGCGAAACCCAACAGCCATGTCAGCATAGCTGTGTGAATACCTGGGCAGTGTGGAGCCTTGGAGTTTTTTTGTCAGCTCTGTCACGCATCACTGTCTCATGAAATTAGAAACACAGAGGAACACAAATCTTGACATTGCTGGATATCTCTATGACATTGGCCAACGTTAAACCCGTTGTCGCAGTGTGGCGCGAGCTGGCGACTGGTGTGCGGCGCAAACAATGGCTCCTTTCTCTGGAAGCGCATTACAAGTGAGACAAAGTATCAGCCAGAACTTTTTGTCCTCTTCTTGACAATCGTATCTAACGATCCAAATTTTGAATCAAGTCTTTCCGATGTGTGGCTGTCAGGAACTAAGCCTATGCATTAATTATATGCTCTTTGCCAGGTCAACAGCAGGGCCAGAGGACGGTGGGAATTATTCATTTCGTCAGGGTAGATTCGTCGGACCCCGGTTGGTATGGAGTCCTGTCGATGAGGGCACAGGGCACACAATCCTCCTCCCCAAACACCTACTCCTATACGTGGAGAGCCTCTGGCTTCCTCCTCCTTTTGCCCTCCTCTTGGCCTCGGTTACCCCCCTGCTCGTACTTCATCAACTCATAGATGTCAAAAGGCTGCAAGGTAGAAGAGAACCGGGTCTTTTTCTTTCACTCTTTTCTCAGTGGGAAGCCCTTTTAGACACAGCAGCCTCTCATGATTATTATTCCCGCCCTCCTCCCCTCTTCTCCTTCCATAAGGCCTGCTTTAGCGTCTCTCCCTGCATTTCTCAGCTGAAGACACCTTATTCCCCAGGTCTAAAGACGTCTCGCCTGGGAGATGGAGGGTGGCGGAAAGTAGCATAGATGGAACTGGGAAAAACACCAGATTTCTCTAGCAGCTCGGTCTTAATGGGATCCGTAAGATCTGAAGTTATTTCTCCCCAAACCGCACAGCACATGTCATGTAATTTACATTTAAATTAAAAGAAAGAAATGTAATTTTGACCATTCTGATCAGATAAAGAGAGTGGGGGAAAAAAACAGGAAAACAAGAAGGCTTCGCAACATGGCTGGATTCAACTTGGAGTACTAAATTTGTCTCGCCCAGCGAGTTTCAGGCTAAACAAAAGATCTGGATCAGACACGGGGAGGCCAGCGGCTCAACGCAATCAGAGAATTCGGCTAATGACGATGGTGCCAGGTGTATCACCAGGTGTGGTTGATTAGAAGGAATGAAACAGACAGTGAAGGTGACAACTGGCGCTGGGTTCCAACTGAGAGTAGACGGAGATTTTCAGATCAATGAGCCGCAGAGGACAAAAATCTGAATCACCTAAGAAACTTCCCTCTTTGATTGCGAATGATTTGATTCATCCTGACATGACAGAAATGATGAACAAGATGAGTTCACTGCTGGACGATTTTAGACAGGTAAATCAATTTGCCGACTCCATACATCGCCCTCAAAAGCGGTGGAGGTAGTTTCCCATTCAGGACCACTTACAGCGCCTTGGAGAAGTATTCACACCCTCTTTAGTGTCACACAAATTGTCATTTTATAGCAGCAAGCTTCAATTTATTTCAGACAAACGCAATTTTTTTCATGATTATCAAGTAAAAATTTAAGTTAGCCATCATGTATTGCAGTGAAAATGTTCCAGTGGAAAAAAGTTGCAGTGAAGGAAAAAAAATAAAAAAATAAAAATTGGTGTTGCTAATTTGACAAAATTTGCTGTGTCTTATTAATGCCCTTAAAACAGGCAACCCATTAAAACCCAAATTCTCTCAACACTGCAGCTGTAAGATGCAGCATAACTCACCAGTCAAAGGGAGGAAAAGTAACGTTGACCCCAACAATACATGACGGAGTGGGGACGACAGATGCATCAGTCTACTAAATTACTCTGCACAGGCCTCTTTCTCATTTCTGAATTACTGTTGAATTGGTGCACAGCTGAAGAAAGAGGAGGAAAACAAATCAAAGTGAAATGCCAACCATTTAGGTGAAGTTTGAACACCTGCGACTTTGCGTCCCAGCAGACAGACATACGTGCTGGCGGCTTTCATGCTTTTCGGCAAAATATGCTATTTCTAGGAGGAAAGTGATAAATATTGATCTCAGAAGTTTGGGGTTGCATAGATGCTTGATATTACTTTTTTTAAGATGACTATATTGATTGAAGTTTTTGGACAGAACTTTCTCTGTTGCATATGTGCAAACACAAAAGCAATTATTACCAAAATACAGAAAGTAAAATTTACAAATGCAGGTTTGGGGATTAGATGGGGCTTTGGAGGACTGACCGTTACTCAATGGACTTTTTGTTTTCTTTATCCAATGTACACTTTTTGGTTTAAAAATGTTACTATTGGCTAAAGATTTTTTGTGGCCAATTAGTTTTCTAAGATATTTCCCTTTACTAGATTATCTCACGTCATCTTCCATTTATTAGAGTTCCCTATTATAAACTGCCAAACAGTCATCCCACTGAATATTCATTTCTTTTCTATAAAATGTTCCAATAATCAATCTGCATTGTCACTGATGATACTTTCATCCAATACCACACCCGACTCTATAATCTAGTTCCTTAAATTTGTTGCAGAAAGTAAAGATCGCATAAGAATCTGGGATTGAAAAACAAAAGAGGTCTATACAGAATTAATGAGTCGGTTCTTATATCCTGAAAGTGGCATGGCAATGTATAAATAACTCAAAAGAAAAAACTCAGCTAGTCTGAAGTGTTTCATTCAACAGCTCTTTAGAGTCTATCAAAGTTGTGATAAAAGCTTGCATGGATATAAATAAGAATCCTTATTTTTCCTTTTCACAACATCAAGAAATTGCGTATTTTTCTCAAGCACATGATCTGAAGACAAAATTTGGAATTAATTACATCGCCATCACATTGCGTTTCACTGTATAACTGACTAAGCTAAATCGTTTTGCTGTTCGATAAAACCGTCACAACACGGAAAAATAACTGACAGAACCTCTTTCTACAGTTTTCTGCCTGCGGTTGTAGGTGAAACTCGCAAAACTGCCCGTCAAAAATTCCAGGCTTCATTTTCGGTCCTCGTGGTGCTGTTAATATTTGATCACAGCTGATGGTGTAATCTCCAAAAAACTGTTGATGAAGCTATTCTATAGCTAAAATATCCACCCTGCATTAATACTAATGGGGACAAAGGATACTGATTTCTTACTGCTGTGTCGGATATTTGGCTGATTTTTAGAAACTAATCAGAAAGTTTTGCTCCGTTTCTGAAAGCCAGAGGTGTTATTGCCAGTTTTTTTTCCTTTACTTTCACTGAGTCGGACAGAAATAATGGCTTTCATTCATCACAATTTGCATGCATAAATTAAAACAAAGGGTTTTTACAATAGTTTTATTTTGAAGCCTGCTTGCTCGGTATTTTCTTTCTGTAGGAAGCTCGTATCAGGATAGAAAAACCTGATTGATTTTTAAAAGAGGAAGGAGTCAGTTATGTTCCCCTCATATTTTATTTGGGTCCCACTTATTCTGTCAGAATTAAGAATTTTTGGTGCTTCATTTCATAGTTCATTTCAGTAGCCCAGTAATTAAAATAAAACCTGAAAATGTTTAACATAAATAACATTTTATGCTGAGTAAAATGATCCAACATTAAACAACTTTCTGTGTGTTCATATTTGGATCTGCGTATGCCGTCTGTTTTATTATGACTGTGGATATGTCATACTTTGATATATTCCTGATTAACCTTTTACTTCAAGATTTTATGACATGCGACACAAATTGTTTGGGTTTTTGATGGCAAGTAGATGCTAGGCTATGCGGACATTGCTACTTTGAATAAAGAACATAGAATAAAGAAGCTTGTTATTTCGTGCCAGATGTTTTTGCAATAGTCATATTCTAGTGATACAAATATAATCATTGTTCAGAATGGATATCATTTTTACAGTGAACATCCATTGTCTATTCCAGCTTATCCTGGCAGGATCGATGGGGAGTTGGTGTCTGTCTCCAGTAGTCAGTAGGTTGGAGTCACCAGTCTATCAGACCAACACAAGATAAACGACCATGCACACACACACACACCAATACCTGGCTGAGGGCAAAATAGAGAAAATCTTCAACAGTTATTGCATTTACAAACACCAATCTTTTGCTATCTTTACTTTGCTGACATCATCTGGGATGTCCATTGTTTTAAGACTTGGTAATCTTTCTGAATGTAAACTTCTGATTTTGAAGACGATAAATAAATCTGATGGTTTCAATCATTGTGATATTTAGCAGATGAAAATGATTTTGGGAATTCTAACTGACTTAAAACAGGAGAAGTTTGGTATGATTAAGGTTTTTTTTTAATGTATGTAAACTTTTGGTTTCAACTGAAAGTGCTGTGCCAGTCGGTTCTTGAACACATTGAATTTGCTTCCGATTTCACTTTGAATATTTAATGTAGTAAGACTCCTCCAAGTGAGATCAAGCCATTAAAATATATATATATATGTATATACTGCAAGTTTAGCTTTTCATCTTTATCCTTCACACTGCCTAAGATTAGTGTCCTTTACATGAAATGTGCTCCATCTCGGACTTTGGTTTGTTTTCGTGGTGTGATGTTGCAGAGGAATGAGACATGCATGTCTGCCCCAGGCAACATGGACATAAAAACAGCTGGAAATGGACAATATCCTTGAGGGCATAAAAATTGGTCTACACCATGAAGTGGTATTAGGGAATTAGGTTTCTCTAACCAGTTTTCCTGCAATCTGGCAGCATCACTTCTGAAAACCGATTTTTCCGGCAGGCATCAGAGCTGATGCAAGGACATGGAAAGTCAGACGGTTCTGTCGAAAATGTGGCAGGAAAAAGAAGAAAAAGATTTCTAAAGATATCCAATGAATTCCAGGAACGTCCTCCGAAATGAAACCAAAAGACAGAAGAGAAAATGTCTCTGAGAAATGTGTCTCTATTGGGGAAGAATTTGAGAAATGGCACACAGTATTGTGTTGCTTTGATGAAATCCTTCCAAGCACAACGCTGCAAAAACAAAATCTTATCAAGAACAACTAGAGACCAGCAGTAAGGTAAATCAGCCAGTAGAGAGAAAGAAAGTTCTGTAGCTCCTCAAATTCCCAGTCCACTGATGAGGCTGATGAACATCAGCTGTCCAGGCTGCCAGCACTCTCCAGGAAGGATCCTCCCTAAAACAGATGTCTCACTCAGACGAAACACAAGCACCAGAATCCGGACAGGA
Source organism: Poecilia picta (assembly GCA_033032245.1). Lineage (NCBI taxonomy): Eukaryota > Metazoa > Chordata > Actinopteri > Cyprinodontiformes > Poeciliidae > Poecilia > Poecilia picta. The sequence continues at coordinate 10,854,376 of CM065370.1, read as the reverse complement.
ACACAACTTTTTTTCTGGGGGGCCGGGGCGGATTCAGAGGGGTTTGATCACAGTAAAGTCAATTTAACATTAAGATAAACTGAGAGGGATTTAAAGAAGCCAACCTTGATGTTCAGTTAAAAATACATATGGCCAAAAGAGACAAAGTTTTTTTTGGTTTTTTTAGTGGTAGTGAGTCTATATTAATTGATAATTTCTTAAAATAATAGCTGCATATTGCTAATGTCTCTCTTTTTTTAATCCAAATAAAAATGTCAGTTAATCTCAATTGCAATAACGTATCAAAAAGTGAAATTTATTCATGAATAATTCCAAATAAACTTTAGCATGTTAGGTTTATTTACTTAAAATTGTAGATTTTTATTCACTTTCTACGACTCCGTAGGTAGAGCAAGAAAAGTTTAAAAGCCCAGTTTAAGTAAGAGATTCATGCAGCTGTTGATGAGTGTACGTAAACTTCTGGACACGCCAAACATTTTATTAACTTTCCCCTCTCTTCCTGACACCACACACCATCACAACCTCGCCTTCCTTCGGTCTCTTCCTTCAGCTCATCAACGTGCTGCACGTCATAACTGGGTGTTTTCCCCATTAGCTTTCAAAGGGACATACTCATCCATCAATAAGCATGTAAAATATTAAGCACCAAAATTGGTTAGGAGCTTTAAACTGCTATGTACAGATGCCCCCAAGCTTTTAAGTGCTGAATAATATATTTCAGTTCAATGTCTCAGTCTCCATTAATGCTCCTGCTAAACACTGCTGGGATTTCACCTCGCCTTTATTTCTCATAAACACTACCTCCGCCCCTGACAATCGTAACAGTTTTACTGATCGTGGTTGCAGAAAGGGTTTTTCTCACAGGCACGCAGACGCGCTTCTTCTCACTTATGTCAGTCACTCTGATGGTTTCTGTTGCAGAGCTAGCGAGGCGTACATTCTGATGGACTAAATCACCTGCTGCTCAAAGCAACGTTTGACTTAATTTTAAGAGTAATGGATTTCATTCGTCGGTGAATTCGAAGCATTATATTTCGACATGCATGAGCGAACGGTTATTAATTCAGGTCTGGCAATGTTTTGTCACAATCATTTATTGCCTGTGACAGACAGATGTTACTGGATTTAGGAAAGGCTTAAAGTTTTCTAGTTTGGAAGAATCACACTTTTCTCTCTTTTTTTTGGAACCAAAAGATTTCATTATATTTTAGCAGGATTTTATTGAATAGACCAATAAAAGTTTGTCCACAGAGCCCATAAATAAAATCCAGTGCAATAACTCATTTATAAATCTGTCACAAATGACTTTGGGTTTAGTTTTCTTGTTTTGACTATTCAGTTTCATCTTGTCTTTTATTTCTGTGATCCTGATCTTTAGTGTTAATTTTCTCTCACTGCCTACGCATCTTGCATCTGTACATCTGTTTTCCATCTGCTCATTTACTCACCTGTGTTGCATCCAGTAATCAAGCTCCCAGTATAAAAGTTTCTGTTTTATTCACACATTGTTAAATTCTACTGTTGATCCTGCAGATTTCCTGTTTTGATCAAGTTTTGAATTAAAATATCTTTTTTTTTCCATTTTCGTCTTGTTTCCTTGGCTCTGCTCTTTGGATATAAAACATGACAAAAGCAGGTCCAAAAGTGTGTAAAGAAATCCAACTGTTTTAAAAAAGCCACAGATGTTTGTCAGGGGACAAATGGTATCATGAGGACCACAGCAGACTTGTCCAAGAAAAGTTGCACAAGTTTCAAAAGGTGCTCGATTATGAAATAGTACCCCAACTTTTCAACAACTCAAAGAACACTAATAAGTCATAGAAGTTCTTAAGAGGCCCATGGTATCTCTGGATGAGTTGCACGGATCTGTGGCTCAGGTGGAACAGCTTGGTTACCAGACAGCTGCTGGTCGTCCATCCATCTATCCATTTTCTAACACCCTTGTCCCTTAGTCGAGTTGGGAGGTGTTGGTGCCTATCTCCAGTTAACGTTCCAGGTGAGAGGCAGGGGTAACCCTGGACAGGTCGCCTGTCTGTCGCAGGGCAACTGCTGGTTGTGCACTCTATAAAGCTAGTCTTCAAAGAAGACTGGCCAAGAAGAAAAACAGGGAAAAAAACCCCATCAAGTTTGCCACTTAAATTTAAATTCATGGACTTGGCAAAAGACGGCATACCACAGGGCCGTTTGGCGCCTGTCTTCAACGGTCTTTGGACAAAAAGTGGGGTACACCCTGGACAGGTTGCCAGTTCATCACAGCGTATCAGAGACAAATGGAACGATAAACATGCACATGGACACGTACTCTAAAGAGAAGTTTACAGAAAGAAAGAAATCTAAATTGCATATTTTTTTAAACTGTAGGAGGAAGCCAAAGCACCAGAAGAGAATCATCACACTAATTCAAACTTGTCTTCCTCTTTGGTAAACACCACTTAGATACACATTTAAAAGAAAAAAAAAAATCTAGTTTCTTTAATAGTCTTTTTTTTAATATATATATAAAAATGTTAAATTCAAACTGAACCAAAGTCTAATTTCTTACATCAGTGCACAAACTTGACAAATCAGTCTGATTCAGCTTTTGGCATGCACAGAACATGCAAACTCCATGCAAAAAGACCCAAGGCCAGAATGTGAACTTCAGACCTTTGTGCTGCGAGGTAACAGTGCTAACCACTGCACCTCTGTGAAGCACACATTCCACTGCAGTGTGAATAGATTGGCAAAGGCACAGCCTCTTTTCAGAATGCTACATTGTTACTGTGGAGACACATAAACCTTGATGTAAGCAATGTGGAATTAGGTTCATATATGCTTTATCCAATTGTCTCTCCTCATATACGCTTTAGCACAAATCTCGTTTTACAAGCTGGGTGTTTCTTCTCGTAGGTCACCATCTGCAGCACCTTGCAGCTCCACTCTCTGAAAACATTTTGGGGGGGAATCATTTATCATCTAACCGAATTGACAGAGGCGAGAACACCTCTCTTGAGCCTTGCTGATGTAGCCGCCTCATGGTTATTTAATTACAGCTCATTTTGCTTCCTGGAGACTGCAGAAGGCAATGCACATCTTATTCCAAGAAGTGGATCGTAGATGTTGCATAGTTGGGTCAGGTTACAGAGAAATCAACTCTAAAATGCTAAACCCCCTCACCGCATTACCCCGCATTCCCACAATAAGTCTAAACCTTCAACAAATGGGTCAATCCTGGGCTTGCAGATTAATGGCTATTGACATCCTTAATTGATTTCTGTGGGAAACAGTTCCAGGCTCGTCCTGCTGAAAGCTTAGAACCATCACAGACACAAATACTTTTTTCAAAAAATTGGAATATATTTCTGGTGTGGCTTGTACCATGGATCAGGTATAAGCCTGACCTACCCATCAAACTCTAATGGGTCATTAGAGTTCAAAAATAGTAGAACTTGAGTTGTAGACTTGGACTGTGTTTGTTACATTCTGACTAGCCTTATGTTAGCAATTAACTTTAGTGTTGTTTGCACAGTTTTATAAGCTCCCCAAAACACCTTAGCTAAACACAGAGTGGCATAAAACTGCTAAGTTGGACAACTTTTTTCAAACTCTGTTGTTCTGCTCCAAGGCTTAGACAACTGACTCTTTGTAATGTAGCATGTTGTACTCTGGGTACACACAGTGAAAAGGCCTTGGTAGTTAAAAGTTTCAGACCTGTAGCCTAAAGAGGCTACTGTTCAAGCTACAAGCTCCAGTAAACAGTAATTCAAAACCACCTCAAGGGGGCAGCTTAAATTTACAAACTGACAGAAAAATGGGCATTTTCTTTTTTCAGAATTTAACTCCAACTTTAGTTCAAAATTGAACTCAAATACATCAAAGGCAGACTTGAGAAATTTGAAATGATGAAAATGAAAAATTTAATTGTGCAATCTGTGAGAAAAACTGAATTCAGGATTTGCACTCAGAATTATCTAAATAAAAAGTGAGGATCCATAGTCCTACTATGGAGCCCTGAGGAACTCCTTTTAATAAATTCGGGGAAAATCAAACCACACGTATGGTACGGGTAATTCTCTTAAAAGGCACCAGCTAAAATTGAAATTGGAGACCCACTCCCTCTATATTTTACTAAATTTGCTAAGTTTGTCTACAAGTCTGGCGTTGTGCAATTAAAAAAAACTATTTAATGAGAGAAATGGCTCTCTTAATTAGTTTGCAAATTGGACTGAGTTTAGGGATTCATCCCTCTATGCATCTTTTAAATTTTGAACAGCAAGAAAATGTACATCTTTTGTGAAGTGCATCTGTTCCCTATCTTCTATCTTTGCACATATGATGTTCTGCTCAATAAAAGGAAGGCAGGACAGCTTGTGCTACGATGCATTGTGAAGTCAGTGGTGTTATCTGGTTCAAACCAGTCAGTGTTCAAAAGATGGATCAGTTCTCTGATGAAGACCCAAGCCAAACAACAAGAAAGTGATTGAGTGCACTGTGTGTTTAAGCTCAGCAAATTTAAAAGATTTCTTGGCACCTCAGAAGCTTCAGCTTCTTTAATTATCCCTTAAAAGTTGGACACATAAATTACAGAACATGTTTTTATTACTTGAGAGTCTGTTATTCATTTAAAGCCATCCCAGGTTTTATAGATCAATCAAGAGCTTTGCACTGTCTTGTTAGATTTAGGAAGTTTTTTTTTTTAAGATTTTGTATTTTCTTTTGGATTCTATGTCAATGTTGATCATAGAGTTTTACATTTCTTGTTTTATCTCAGTAAACGGACAGTAGAAAAATACCTGCTGCAACCTGCTAAAATCTACTCATCAGTTTTGAGCAAAAATAAGCAATCAAATTAATAACATGTAATGTTGTTGTTAAGAAAACATAAGCTCTTTTGAAATGCTGCTTCTCTGCTTGGACAGAAATTTACAGATGGTAAACGCACTCGTCGCTTAGCAACCAGTTAATAAATTTAAGACTTCTGCTTTTTTGAAATACCATTTATCTTATACTAATTACTAGTAAACAAGAATTGAGTAGTTGATGAATTTTGCAGAAAAGCTAAAATAATTTCTGTGTCATTGGTGGTAAATATAAAACAAGGTAATCGACACAAAAGCAAAAATGTGATGGTTACTTCGTGGCACTTTGTGACCAGAAAACAAGCTTGACTCTTAGCAACTACTTAACAAATATTGTTATTGTTCATAAAACATAAGATTTCTTCTGTTCTTCAGAAATACTATGTATCTTCTACTTACAACTGAACAAGATTTGTGCAGTTGGTGAATTTTGCAGAAAAGTGAAAATATTTTCTCTGTCATTGTTGGTAAATATATTATAAAACAGACATTCAACACAAACATATAACACGCTCTTCTCCTAATACCAAATTAAGAATGACTTTCACTCTAAAAGCAAAATCCTTTTGACTTGCGTCTAAGACTTTGTTGAAATGTCAAAGTTTTAGAAGATTAGTCCCTTAAAACTGGAAATGTTTGGAGGCCAAGTTAACCCCTGTCTTAACCTCAGGATAACCTGAGGTTATACATAAATCACCACAGAACTGATCTTAAGGAAGACGGGCAAAATTCCAGCAGTAGGAATCCACAAACAGGAAACGGGTCCTGCTGCCACTAGGGCACATGAGAGCGCATGGCAGGATGTCAAATTACACGGGTAATATTCTGACCCGGGAGTGAATTTAAAAAGACGATCACCTGATGTCTTGAAAGGTCAGTCTCTCCCGTGTCACGTGATGCCTGACATGTCGGGTCAACTCATCTAAATTGGTTGTTTACGAAGTGTGTTTTATAAAACTACGACACATCCTAAGGACCTTTAAATCTTGTCAACTTGTTTTTTAAATAGCTGTAAAACCATAACATGTTGTGCAAAACTTCTATAGGGGATTGTTTTCGAAGGATT
>CM065370.1:9355249-9622749 GCA_033032245.1 Poecilia picta | reverse complement strand
TTTATTTTTTTTGCGTTACTTGTTCTGACCCAGTCGGTCAACAATCCACTACCTTTGGCTGCTTTCAAGCAGATAATTTTGCTTGATTGTTGTTGTTTCTGAATCTTTCTTCATGTGACATCTTTGAACAGAAAAAGCAAAACATAATGAATTATGATCAAAACACTATATTAACCACACAACCAATTCTTTACCCTGGTGTTTAAACCAATATGTTTTCAGTCATAGCACAATAATTTTAATTTCAAAGGCAATCAGACCTCTGCTATGGAGTTCAATTAGTTTCACATATAAATTAATTCAATTAAATAAAATAAAACTGTGATCAAGAACTTTTTGGATTGTAACAATTTTTTAAACAAAAAAAGTTTGGCTTAAAAAAATTTGGTAAACATTTATTTGAATGGTTGTGCATAAGACTGACATGACACCTTTATAAACATGACATAACACCTGTCATGAACATAAACAAGTCTTTATGAATGTTTTTTGACAGTTTATGACAGTTGTCATGAAGTGAGTAAATAATGACTCTTTTAATGCAAAGTTGCATTAAAAGTCCATTAAAAATGCCAACTTTGCATGAATTTGTAAATTCTGATAATTTAATGCAAAGTTAGCATTTTTAATGGACTTTGAATGCAACTTTTAGAGCAACTTTGCATTAAAAGTGTCATTATTTAACGACTGACACTTCATGACAACTGTCATAAACATTCATAAAGACTCGGGTTTTTGTTTATGACAGTGTCTTATGTCCACCCCTTCAAATAAAGTGTTACCAAAAACTTTTTAAAAATTAGAATCACACATTTTTATCTCTGAAGTGAAAAAATTATTTACAAAACAAACTTTTTGCACATGGTCATAAATCTTTTCTCGCTATTCTAAGTTTTTGTTTGACTCAAAATTTTGCTTGTGTTCTCACATGACATTTGTGGGCAGGGCCCAAAATCACAACAAAGGATTTCTGATATGTGCAAATAAAAGTTTATGTTTTGCAAAAAACTTTTTAAGTTATGAGACAAAAGGTTGTTTAATTGAAGTTTTTCTATCAGAACTTTTAGTATTTTTTTAAAAAATTTAATTGTTACAATTCCAAATGTTTTGATTACAATTTCATTTTACTTAACTGTGGTTGTTGTTTTTTTCATTGAATAATTGTGAAACAAAATTTAACTTTATACTCTGTGAACCAGACTAAACTTACTTAAAGTTTGGATTTGAGTTTTTTCCCCTTCATTAATACACTTTTATTGGACAATACATACATTATTGGATAATGTATTTATTGATTATTACATACTTATATGCATCTGGTAGCTCAGGGTGAGTTATTTTAAATTCTAAATTAATATCCTTAGCAGTGGTGGGAAGTAACGAGTACAAGTACTTCGTAACGAAGTACAAGTACTACTTAAGTCATTTTTCGTGTATCTGTGCTTTACTTAAGTAGATTTAATAATGGTACTTTCTACTTTTACTCACTACATTTTACAGTAAGTATCTGTACTTTCTACTTCATACATTTCTACAAAACTGTCGGTTACTCGTTACATCCAAGTCGCATTGAGCTTATTTGTCCCTTAAAACGTGAAAGTTGGGGATTTAAGGTGGCGCCGTAAAATCCAAGCAATAAGTCACTTACGTGTTTGTTGTCACCCATCTCTCCACCTTTACTCGCACGCGGAGCTCCAGACATGCGCAGTGGTTTTCCTCTGAGCCGGGGAAGATGTCTATCTAATCGATAAATCATCAGATATGGCGACATGTAAAATCAGCAGCGCTTCGCTTTCAGACGGTGGGACTTTGTTGAACTTTTTAGCGTCACTTGGAAGCAAAGCTTAAAGAAAGGTGAGCTATGTGGACGTGATGCTATCAAAGCTAAGCTAGTTGTACTGAGACACATGTTGCATCTGCGATGAAAAGATGTTGTCACTCATGCGCTGAATTATTGTGTGGAGGTTTGTACTGAGGTGTCGCATGTATTGGACAACGATGTGACAAAGTCTGCAGTGATTTAACATTCAGGAATGATCGGATTCTTCTGGACGGATCTTTACTAAGTCCTAAGAACGAAGCCTCACTGAGAGCCTCTTTGTTCATGCAGTAGCTATATACAGTTATTTTATATATAATATATTATAGTTTATATTATATATCTATATATATTATATTATATAATTATATTATACCAGTCCAGTCACATTAATGTGACCATCTGTCAAAAGCCAGAATAACCACCTTTCGCAGAGCGAACTGCTACGAGACGTGCAGGAAGAGAGTCACTTAGGTCCCTGAAGGTCTTCTCTGGGATGTTGAGCCATGCCGACTCTAATGCCGTGGCCAGCTGCGCTAGATTACGCGGTTGAGGATCCATGGCGCGAACAACTCGATCGAGATGGTCCCACAGATGCTCGATTGGGTTTAAGTCAGGTGAGTTTGCTGGCCAGGGGAGGACGGTAAACTCATCCTGGTGCTCTTCGAACCACGCACGTACACTGGCAGCTGTATGGCACCTCGCATTGTCCTGCTGGAAGATGCCATCATCCTGAGGAAAAACAATGCGCATGTAGGGGTGGACATGGTCCGCAAGGACAGATGCGTACTTGTATTGATCCATCGTGCCTTCCACAATAATCAGTGAACCCAGAGAATGCCAGGAAAACATTCCCCAGACCATAATGCTCCCGCCTCCAGCTTGGACCGTTCCTGCAATGGTTGCAGGGTGGTTCCTTTCAGAGGTTTCACGCCTTATACGCCAACGTCCATCTGTCGATGGAGCATAAAACGCGATTCATCTGAAAACGCTACCTGTCGCCACTCAGTGGACGTCCAGCTGCTGTACTGGCGTGCAAATTCTAGCCTTCGTCGTCGATGAACACCAGTCAGCATAGGTGCACGAACCAGGCGTCTGCTTCGGAGGCCCAGACGCAGCAATGTTCGCTGAATAGTGGTTTGGGAGACACTTGTGGTAGCCCCTTGGTTCATTTTAGTGGTCAGTTGCTCAACGGTAGCCCGTCTATCTGCCCGAACGCATCTCCGCAAACCGTCGTTCGCCTCTGTCATCTATGGCCCGTGGTGCACCACATTTGCCATGTCGTTGATTTTGGACAGTCCCATTTTGCCATGCACGGTACACTTTTACCACGGCGGCACGCGAACAGTTCACAAACTCAGCCGTTTCGGAAATGCTTCCACCCTGGCCCGAAAGCCAATGATCATGCCTTTTGGACGTCGGATAAATCGCTTCGTTTCTGCATTACGCCAACGATTGAAATGTTTTCCGAAGCCCAACACACCCTTTATATACGCTCAACTGCACTGTGCTGCCACCTGCCTTCTGTGATTGGTTATTTAACTCTGAAGTGGAAAGTACGTGGTGGTCACATTAATGTGACTGGACTGTGTATATATATATATATATATGCAATCCATATATGAGGTGAAATAGGGTGAATCCTTCTCACCATATATATATATATATAATTATATAATTTAATAGGGTGGGGACCCCCGCAGCTCTCTGCGGGTGGTCTCTTTCATCCTCTGAGCTCAGGTCCTCTACCAGAGGCCTGGGAGATTGAGGGTTCTGCGCAGTATCTTGACTGTGCCTAGTACTGCACATTTCTGGACTGAGATGTCTGATGTTGTTCCTGGGATCTGTTTTAGCCACTGCTCCAGTTTGGGGGTTTCTGCCCGAGGGCCCGATGACCACTGGCACCACTGTGGTCTTCACCTTCCAGTTCTTTTCCAATTTCCTCCTGAGGCCCTGGTATTTCTCCAGTTTCTCATGCTCCTTTTTCCTGATGTTGTAGTCACTTGGTATGCTACATCCACCACAACGGCTTTCCTCTGTTCTTTATCCACCACCACAATGTCCGGTTGGTTCGCCATTACCATCTTGTCCGTCTGGATCTGGAAGTCCCACAGGATCTTAGCTCGGTCATTCTCCACCACCTTTGGGGGTGTTTCCCACTTCGATCTCGGGGCTTCCAGTCCATATTCTGCACAGATGTTCCTGTACACTATGCCCGCCACCTGGTTATGTCGTTCCATGTACGCTTTCCCTGCCAGCATCTTGCACCCTGTTGTTATGTGCTGGACTGTCTCAGGGGCCTCCTTGCACAACCTACACCTTGGGTCTTGTCTGGAGTGGTAGATCTGAGCCTCTATTGCTCTGGTGTTTAGGGCCTGTTCCTGTGCAGCCAGGATGAGAGCCTCTGTGCTGTCCTTGAGTCCAGCTTTGTCCAGCCATTGGTAGGATTTCCTGATATCAGCCACTTCAGTTATTTGTTGGTGGTACATCCCATGTAGGGCCTTGTTCTCCCATGATGGAACCTCTAGCCCCTCATCCTCTGTTCCCATTGCCTGAGACATTCCCTGAGCATATCGTCCGTTGAGGCTTTGTCCTTGATGTATTTATGAATCTTGGATGTTTCATCCTGGACAGTGGCTCTCACACTCACTAGTCCTCTGCCTCCTTCCTTACGGCTTGTGTTCAGTCTCAGAGTGCTGGATTTGGGTGGAACCCTCCATGCATGGTTAGAAACTTCCGAGTCTTAACATCCGTGGCCTTTATCTCCATTTATCTTCATTTATCTTATCTTTATTTCCATTGGCCAGCTAATTATTCCGGCAGGGTATCTGATTACTGGTAAGGCATAGCTGTTTATTGCACGGATCTTGTTCTTGCCATTGAGCTGGCTTCTCAGGACTTGCCTTATTCGTTGGAGGTATTTGGCTGTGGCTCCTTTCCTTGTGACCTCATCGAGGTTGCCATTTGTTTGTGGTATTCCCAGGTACTTGTAACTGTGCTCTATGTCTGCTATTGTTCCTTCTGCGAGTGAGACCCCTTCTGTGCGGACGACCTTCCCTCTCTTTGTAACCATCCGACCACACTTTTCTAGTCCGAATGACATCCCAATGTCAGTGCTGTATATCCTGGTGGTGTGGATCAGTGAGTCGATGTCTCGCTCACTCTTAGCGTACAGCTTGATGTCATCCATGTAGAGGAGGTGACTGATTGTGGCCCATTCTTCAGTCGGTATCCGTAGCCAGTCTTGTTGATGATTTGGCTGAGGGGTTCAGGCCTATGCAGAACAGCAGTGGGGACAGAGCATCTCCTTGGTATATGCCACATTTGATGGACACTTGTGCAAGTGGTTTGCAGTTGGCTTCAAAGGTGGTTTTCCACAGCCCCATCGAGTTTGCAATGAAGGCTCTTAGAGTCCTATTGATGTTGTACATCTCTAAGCAGTCAATGATCCAAGTGTGTGGCATTGAGTCATAGGCTTTCTTGTAATCTATCCAAGCGGTGCACAGGTTGGTGTGTCGGGCTTTGCAGTCTCGGGCGACTGTGTGGTCTACAAGGAGTTGGTGTTTGGCTCCTCTGCTATTTAAGCCGATGCCCTTCTGTGCCGTACTCATGTATTTATTCATGTGACCACTTATCTTAGCCGCTATGATGCCTGATATGAGCTTCCATGTTGTAGAGAGACAGGTTATTGGCCGATAGTTGGATGGGATTGAACCCTTTGAGGGATTCTTCTGTATCAGGATTGTGCGACCTTCAGTTAACCATTCAGGGTGAGTCCCATTTTGTAGCAGCTGGTTCATTTGAGCTGCCAGTCGCTCATGGAGGGCAGTGAGTTTCTTTAGCCAGTAGGCATGGATCATGTCAGGTCCTGTCCAGTTTTTCATACCCGAGACTCTTTCTTGGACATCTGCCACAGTGATGGTTACCGGGGCTTGTTCAGGGAGGTTGCTGTGTTCCTCTCGTAGAGAGGTCAGCCACTTTGCATTGCTGTTGTGGGTCGCCTCCCTTTCCCATATGCCTTTCCAATATTGTTCAGTCTCCAGCCTTGGTGGGTCTGCTCTGTTGTTAGTGCCCTGCCATTGAGAGTACACTTTAGCTGGTTGGGTGTGGAAGAGCCGGTTAATCCTCCTGGCTTCATTCTCTCTTGTGTATCTCTTCAGGCGGCTGGCCAAGGCTTGGAGCCTTTGTTTGGCAGTTTCGAGTGCTTCAGGTATGGACATCTGGCTGTACTTCTTGTGTACTGATCTTTTCATTGCACCCCTTTGGAGCTCTGACAGTTGGCTCACTTCCCTCCTTATTATCTTGATTTTAGCCTCTAACCGTCTTTTCCATGGTGGGTATTGGGTCTCATGATTGCTCTTATAGCCAAGCATCTCAAGGATCACTGATGCTGAGTTGTATATCAGCTCATTGGTTTCTGTTATGGTGTTGGTAGGGATCGTTCTCAATGCCGCATTCACATCTTCAATTAGGCTTTCTGGTGGTGCTTCACTCAGCCGTTGTAATTGGCGTCGGGGTTGTCTGGTGTTCATTACGGCCATGATTCTCTCTCTCAGGTCAGTTGCTGCCTCGTTCAGCTCTGATGGTTCGTTCATTACTGGGGCTATATACCCAGTTTCTGGGTGGGTAGTTAACTCCCCTCTGACCTGGCGTTCTGGCTCCTCCCCTTTGCCATAGCATTTGTGTTGAACCTCGTCAATCTCAAGTTGTGACAGCAGTTGCCGTTTGCGGATGTTGGAACACTGAGCCACTAGTTGCTTAGCAGTTAGTGTTGACTGGGGATGTCGAAGTAACCATTCCTCCCACAGTCTTTGCATGTAGCCCCTCTGACTAGGGTTACTTGAGTAGTAGCATTCCAACAGATCCATGTTTTCACCTCTCGCCCATTTCCGTGTTGTTCCAGTAGCCCATTTTTCATCTAGGTGCTCTGGTTCCCCAGCACCTGACGCAGACCCTGTTTGGCCGGGCGACGTCTGAGCCGGCATGTCGTGCTTATCAGTGTCTCTCATGGTATGAGGTAGGCTATATAGCTCCAAGGGTCTTGCCTAAGGACCCACACTGACAGCTCTCCCTGGTGGAAGACTGGTGACTTACCCATTGAGCTATTCAGTCAGCTCAATGGGCTGACTGAATAGCTCATATATATTATATATATATATATATATATATATATATATATATATATATATATATTATATATATTGATATTCATATAGCTCAATATATATATATATATATATATATATATATATATATATATATATATATATATATATATACATTTATTTAATCACCGAATAAGTAAAAGTTGAACGTATGAACACAGAGCAGCTCATTGATTGATTTCCTCTCCTGTCATGGTGGCAAACATAGCAGTGGGATGGAGGTGAGAACAGTCACGGTTCTCCTTCTGCTTGGTTACTCATTGTGCTGTTGGACAGTGTTCATAGTTGAACGTTATTTACTGTTAATTGAAATGTTTCAGTTGTGGTTTCTGACATAGGCAATATGGGCAACAGCCCACGGCGTTATTTTTCTAGGTAGTAAGAAGTAGGAGAGTCTGTGGATTGTAGCACAGCGATGACGGCAAAACAGAATGAAATGAATTTTAATTGATACTGGTTAAATATATTTCAGCTCTAAGTATTTAATATCTAGGCGTTTTTATGGGAATCTGGATCTTTCAGATCAACATGAGAACCAATTTTGATAGGTAAACTTAATTTTATTGTGTCCTTTTGATAGGTAAACTTAATTTTAGGGATGTGCCGATCAGGTTTTTTTCTGCCGATACCGATACCGATCACCCCTGAGGGCCGATCGCCGATTCCGATCACATAATTATTATTTTTTTATTTTTTTATCATAAACACTACTGTTATATTATGTGGAAAAAGGAACCTTTAATTCACCTTAATTTAGACAAAAACTTGTCTTTAATAACTTTTCCAAGAAGAAAACTAAACTAAACAGGCATTGTGTAAATTGTACTGCTATCAATAATACTATCTTTAACAGACTGATAACATATGAGGCTCTGAAGAGGCTAAATAATGCAAAGAGCCAAAATAAAACCTCTCAACATTGCCAAAAAATTCAAGTATAAAACTTAACATTCAAGCAGCAAAAACAGGATCCATTACAATAAACAATCCAGAGTTACTGAATGAAAACTTCCTGTTAGCATGGCGGCTAGCTGGTTACTGCTAGTTCTGATTGGCTGTTTCTGACTGAGCGGAGTAATTATGCAGAGCAGGGAGGAGATCGATTATTTTTTTTAGAGATTATCTGTCTCATGTTAGGACAGAGAAAGTTTTAATACGTATGTAAAATGTATTTTTTAAGTTAGATGCTGCAGCTTTAAAAAGGTTTGGTGTCAGAGTCACTACCAGGTGGAGCAGAAGCGGCTCCGTCTGTCAAATATTACTAAATATTAAATATTACTACCTGTAGCGGAGCAGCGGTTCAACAGCAGAACCAGCGTCTTACATCGCAGCTCCAAGACTTAAATCATTTAGCGGGTTATTAGTTTAGCTTTCTGACCGTCATGCTAATCCAGGTGAGTGTTTGTAGCTGTGCTGCTTTACCTGCTGTCTGATCCTCCATGTCTATTTACTGCATTGAGCCTCGATGTAGCCAAACTCCGTCACTGTTTTTATGTCTATTAGCTTCGTCATGTTGATGCATTTTGACCTGCTTCAATTTTCCGCCGCAACAAGCAAACCTCCCAATTCACTCAGTGCATTATAGTTACACATCGTTTAGCATTTGTTGCTGCGCGTTTGTGCAGAGTGAAGGAAAGACAAGACCAGCTGGAAAGACAGGCTGAGAAATGAGATGCAGGTGATCGGTATGGTAACAGAGGCCAATGATCGCCGATCCCGATCATCACCGATTTCACGGAAATCGGCCGATTATGATCGGTGACCGATCGATCGGCACACCTCTAATTAATTTTATTGTGTCATGTAGCGCAGGGCTCTGGTCTTGGTCTCTGGTTCGGTGGTCTTGACTACAACTCTGCTACATGGCTCCTTGGTTGCATCTTCTCCCCTCAACACCTTCTTTCCATCCCCTTTCAGTTGGATTTCTTTCTAAATAAATGTCACTAATGAAGTTTATGCTTTGTTAAGACAGGAGACAAGATGTTTCCATCCCTGAAATTATGATTCATAGAATCACATATCTAAGTCTAAACTATGTTACAGAGAATAAACATAAGAACATGTTTAATCTGTGGCATTGCTCATTAAAATGGCACATTTCTGATGTATTAAAATTAAATACGTTCGCCACACTTAATGATATTAGTGATTAGGTTATGTATGCAGTAAGTACTTTTACTTTTAATACTTAAGTATTTTTAAAAGCCAGTACTTTTTGACTTTTACTTAAGTAAAAAGTTAACGTGGTACTTTGACTTTTACTTAAGTACATTTTTGACTGTGTTTTTGTACTTTTACTTAAGTACAGTTTTTGAGTACTTTCTCCACCACTGATCCTTAGTGGACT
Source organism: Poecilia picta (assembly GCA_033032245.1). Classification (NCBI taxonomy): domain Eukaryota; kingdom Metazoa; phylum Chordata; class Actinopteri; order Cyprinodontiformes; family Poeciliidae; genus Poecilia; species Poecilia picta. The sequence continues at coordinate 9,613,418 of CM065370.1, read as the reverse complement.
TTTATTTATTAAGTGCTATTCTCCCTCAAGTTACATTTACCTAATGCTAGAATAAATACCTCTCTGCTTAAACAGCTACTCTGTGCTGAAGAAGAAACGATACGTTCAGCGTTTTCTGTTATCTGACAAGCAGCAAGTCTACTCCACTTTACTCCCCAAAAAAACTTTATTTTTAATTCACCAAAAACTTTTCTGTAATCTGGAATGTTCGCTATGTTGAGCTCCGCAGTTAGCTGCCTTATCTCATTGTGCGAGAGGCAACTGCGTTGTGTGTCATGGGCAAAAGGTCAAAGGTAATGGTAAAGGTGACAGGAGGGATTATTATTTCACAACAAAAAAATACAACAAAAACCCTAACAAAACAAAAACAAATAATTTCAGTATAATTACTGAAATTACAAATTACTAATTATTATTATTTCTACTAATAATACTACTACTACTACTACTACTAATAATAATAATTATTATTATAAAATAATTTACCAAAGGGCACTTGGGGGCAAGGAGCTAAAGGGGCAGGTGCTCTAGACCCCTTACCCCCACAATCTGCATGTGTCTGTTCGTCAATCACCAAAATTTACATAATTTTTTTAATCTGGGGGGAACCGGAGCACCCGGAGAAAACCCCCCACTAACACGAGTAGAACAGAGAAACAGAAAGAGGCGCTGGTTGAGAACCAAGACCTCTTTTCTGTGAAGATGCTGCATCACCGTGACAACCATTTATTTTTGTCTAAAATGTGAGATGTAATTTGAATTTTAAATGGTTCAGGACTGACCTCTAATTAAGCTTCTTTCTTTTCTCACAACAAACTGACTTCTTGTTTTGTTTCCCGAATTTGAACTGTTTGCAAAGTCAATATTCTAGATATTAATAATACCTTTTTGAGGACAATTTAAATTAGTAAAAAACCCTAATTTACATACTTTTTTAAAATCTGGGGCGAACCGGAGAACCCGGAGAAAACCCCACATCAACACAGGAGAACAGACAAACTCCCACGGAAAGAGGTGCCTGGTTGACAACGAAGACGACTTTTCTGTGAAGATGCAGTTTTAATCACTGCATCACTGTGCTGACCTTTTTTTTTTTTTGGTCTAAAATGTGAGATGTAATTTGGGCTTTTGGAAATCTGGGGAAACCGGAGCACCCGGAGAAAACCCAGACCATATTTTTTTTTGGGGGGGGGGGGTGATCTAAAATAAGACATGTATTTGGGGTTTTGCAAACAGTTCAGAACTGAACTACAAACTGTTTTTCTAGTCGCTTGCTAGAAAAACCATTGAGGCTCAGGAAACCATTTTCTGGTCCTCGAGGTCCAGCATCCTGCATGTTTTGGTTCTCTCCCTGGTTTTACACACTTACATCAAATGATGGCTAATCAGAGCCATCATTTGGTGTAGAAGCCATCATTAGAGGCCTAAGCAGAACACTGACTTGTGGAGGATGTTGTTTCTACCACCAGGGAGAGAACTAAAACATGCAGGATGCTGGACCTCGAGGACCAACTTTGGGCATCACTTCTCACCTGGGTAGAGTTTTTCTCAACTAGATTTGACGCTTTGCCACTTTTCTTCTTGGTGGTCCAAAGTCGTCTCTTTCTTTAAGTGCATTCTCAAGAGTTTCCAGCTTCTTTTTGCAGCGTTGCTGGACAGCGGTCAGTTCTATTATCAAATTCTCTCTCTCAGCTCGAAGTTGGTGGATTATATTTTGATCTCTTAACATTTCCTTTGAGTAGTCCTCCATCTTTTGATCAATGCTCTGCTTAAATACTTCGGCTTGATGTTTTATGTCATTGTAAGAGGATGTCATCTGTTCCAGAGCACCTTGGAGATTTTGGATCACCTGAGTTGATTCCTGCTGCAGCAAAGCAAACTCTTCTGCCATCCTCTGACTGATGTTTCCATTTTCGGCTCTGAGAGCCTGAATCAGCTCACGGTCATTCTTTGATCTTTCCCAACTGGCCTCTCTCTCGTTGTTCAATTGATGGCCATAAACGTCTAGTTGATGTCTGAGAGCAGAAACATCTGTTTCATACCTGGTTCTCAGTTCCTGGTAATAAAAGGCACTTTGCTCCAGAGAACCTTGGAGACTTTGAATCACCTGAGTCGATTCTTGCTGTAAAGATGTAAACTGTTCAGCCATCTTCCGACTCAGGTTGACGTTTTCTGCTCTGAGAGCAGCAATGAGCAGAAGGTCCTTATTTGCTCTTTCTAAATTGGCTTCTTTCTCCCGATTCATCTGATTATTAAAACCTTCCACTTGCTGCCTCAGAGCAGAAACGTCTGATTCGTATCTCCAGTTTAGATCTTTGTATGAAACATTGATCTGCTCTAGCTGACTCTGCAGAAGTTTATTAGTTTTTTGCAGGCAGGAAATCTTCTCTAGGAGATCCTCTTTCTCCGCTCCCAACTGTTGAATAATTTGTTGGTGCTGTTTGAGTTGGTCGGCTTCTGGTTCTGATCGACGCTCCTCTGCTGCCATCAGGTCTTTTTTCCATATCCTTGAGCTGGCTGGCAAACATTTCCTTGAGTTTTCTTTGCTTCTTCAGCTCAGCTTTTGTGTAATCCAGCTCTCTCTGGATACAGTCCAACCGTTGAGTCTCATGGACATCAGAACCAGGTCTGCTCTCCTCCGAGGGTTGCTGGTATTTTTCATCTCTAAATTCAACTGGCTGGGGTTTCCTCCCACCGTTGCGTCGTTGTTGCTTTTGATTTGACATTTTTCTAAAAACGATTCTTCAAATCTTAGAACTCCAAAAGTGCTTTGCGTACGTCTGAACTGGTCAGTGGTGTAGCAAGCAAAGACAAGAAGGTCGAAGTTTGTTACATACATACAGAGCTGATGACATCACAAGCATGACTCTGACTGTGACATCTCAGAGGTTTCCTTCATCTTTGGAATGTGTTGCCATTGGTTACACTGTCTGTTGTTTTACAAGCAGTTTATGGAAAAATTTGTTTTTTTTGTTTATTTTGTTTTTTTGGCAGAATTTACATAAAATATGTCTGAATTTAGATTTCCAATGAAATGTACAACCTTTCAAAAGTATTAACACCTTCACTCATACAAATATGAAAATTGCTAAGAAAAATAATGCTCTCCTTTAAATCTTTGGGTAAAACTTTATTTAACGGGTTTTGAGTAAGACTGTCATGAACATGAGAAAATCTTCATGAATATTTATGACTGTTGACATAATGTGTCATTCGGTAAATCGTGACACTTTTAATACAAATTTGACATTATTCAAAATGTTTATGACAACTTGACATTAACCAAGAAATCATGATCTGACATAAATTTGTTATGAAAGTTTTACTGAGTAAACTTTAGCTTTAATAACATGAAGCTACATCATTAAGCCATGTTTTGCTGCAGAAGCAGAGCCACACCTCTACATCTATAAAACAAAGACCTGGAATAAGGTCTTAATATTAAGTTTTAAGAGATCAGCAGGAAAGAAGCCAAAAAAGCTTTATCTCAGCGAAAGAAATGAAAAATGGACTATATATATATATAATATTACACAGTCCAGTCACATTAATGTGACCACCACGTACTTTCCACTTCAGAGTTAAATAACCAATCACAGAAGGCAGGTGGCAGCACAGTGCAGTTGAGCGTATATAAAGGGTGTGTGTGGGCTTCGGAAAACATTTCAATCGTTGGCGTAATGCAGAAACGAAGCGATTTATCCGACGTCCAAAAGGGCATGATCATTGGCTTTCGGGCCAAGGGTGGAAGCATTTCCGAAACGGCTGAGTTTGTGAACTGTTCGCGTGCCGCCGTGGTAAAAGTGTACCGTGCATGGCAAAATGGGACTGTCCAAAATCAACGACGTGGCAAATGTGGTGCACCACGGGCCATAGATGACAGAGGCGAACGACGGTTGCGGAGATGCGTTCGGGCAGATAGACGGGCTACCGTTGAGCAACTGACCACTAAAATGAACCAAGGGGCTACCACAAGTGTCTCCCAAACCACTATTCAGCGAACATTGCTGCGTCTGGGCCTCCGAAGCAGACGCCTGGTTCGTGCACCTATGCTGACTGGTGTTCATCGACGACGAAGGCTAGAATTTGCACGCCAGTACAGCAGCTGGACGTCCACTGAGTGGCGACAGGTAGCGTTTTCAGATGAATCGCGTTTTATGCTCCATCGGACAGATGGACGTTGGCGTATAAGGCGTGAAACCTCTGAAAGGAACCACCCTGCAACCATTGCAGGAACGGTCCAAGCTGGAGGCGGGAGCATTATGGTCTGGGGAATGTTTTCCTGGCATTCTCTGGGTTCACTGATTATTGTGGAAGGCACGATGGATCAATACAAGTACGCATCTGTCCTTGCGGACCATGTCCACCCCTACATGCGCATTGTTTTTCCTCAGGATGATGGCATCTTCCAGCAGGACAATGCGAGGTGCCATACAGCTGCCAGTGTACGTGCGTGGTTCGAAGAGCACCAGGATGAGTTTACCGTCCTCCCCTGGCCAGCAAACTCACCTGACTTAAACCCAATCGAGCATCTGTGGGACCATCTCGATCGAGTTGTTCGCGCCATGGATCCTCAACCGCGTAATCTAGCGCAGCTGGCCACGGCATTAGAGTCGGCATGGCTCAACATCCCAGAGAAGACCTTCAGGGACCTAAGTGACTCTCTTCCTGCACGTCTCGTAGCAGTTCGCTCTGCGAAAGGTGGTTATTCTGGCTTTTGACAGATGGTCACATTAATGTGACTGGACTGTGTATATATATATATATATATATATATATATATATATATTATATATATATATATATATATATATATATATATATATATATATATATATAATACTGTATATATATATATATATGGGGTACTGGAACAAGACGGAAATGGGCGAGAGGTGAAAACATGGATCTGTTGGAATGCTACTACTCAAGTAACCCTAGTCAGAGGGGCTACATGCAAAGACTGTGGGAGGAATGGTTACTTCAACATCCCCAGTCAACACTAACTGCTAAGCAACTAGTGGCTCAGTGTTCCAACATCTGCAAACGGCAACTGCTGTCACAACTTGAGATTGACGAGGTACAACACAAATGCTATGGCAAAGGGGAGGAGCCAGAATGCCAGGTCAGAGGGGAGTTAACTACCCACCCAGAGACTGGGTATGTAGCCCCAGTAATGAACGAACCATCAGAGCTGAATGAGGCAGGAACTGACCTGAGAGAGAGAATCGTGGCCGTAATGAACACCAGACAACCCCGACGCCGATTACAACGGCTGAGTGAAGCACCACCAGAAAGTCTAATTGAAGATGTGAATGCGGCATTGAGAACGATCCCTACCAACACCATAACAGAAACCAATGAGCTGATATACAACTCAGCATCAGTGATCCTTGAGATGCTTGGCTATAAGAGCAATCATGAGACCCAATACCCACCATGGAAAAGACGGTTAGAGGCTAAGATCAAGATAACAAGGAGGGAAGTGAGCCAACTGTCAGAGCTCCAAAGGGGTGCAATGAAAAGATCAGTACCCAAGAAGTACAGCCAGATGTCCATACCCGAAGCACTCGAAACTGCCAAACAAAGGCTCCAAGCCTTGGCTAGCCGCCTGAAGAGATACACAAGAGAGAATGAAGCCAGGAGGATTAACCGGCTCTTCCACACCCAACCAGCTAAAGTGTACTCTCAATGGCAGGATACTAACAACAGAGCAGACCCACCAAGACTGGAGACTGAACAATACTGGAAAGGCATATGGGAAAGGGAGGCGACCCACAACAGCAATGCAAAGTGGCTGACCTCTCTACGAGAGGACCACAGCCACCTCCCTGAACAAGCCCCGGTAACCATCACTGTGGCAGATGTCCAAGAAAGAGTCTCGGGTATGAAAAACTGGACAGCACCAGGACCTGACATGATCCATGCCTACTGGCTAAAGAAACTCACTACCCTTCATGAGCGACTGGCAGCTCAAATGAACCAGCTGCTACAAAATGGGACTCACCCTGAATGGTTAACTGAAGGTCGCACAATCCTGATACAGAAGGATCCCTCAAAGGGTTCAATCCCATCCAACTATCGGCCAATAACCTGTCTCTCTACAACATGGAAGTTCATATCAGGCATCATAGCGGCTAAGATAAGTGGTCACATGAATAAATACATGAGTACGACACAGAAGGGCATCGGCTTAAATAGCAGAGGAGCCAAACACCAACTCCTTGTAGACCACACAGTCGCCCGAGACTGCAAAACCCGACACACCAACCTGTGCACCGCTTGGATAGATTACAAGAAAGCCTATGACTCAATGCCACACACTTGGATCATTGACTGCTTAGAGATGTACTACATCAATAGGACTCTAAGAGCCTTCATTGCAAACTCGATGGGGCTGTGGAAAACCACCTTTGAAGCCAACTGCAAACCACTTGCACAAGTGTCCATCAAATGTGGCATATACCAAGGAGATGCTCTGTCCCCACTGCTGTTCTGCATAGGCCTGAACCCCCTCAGCCAAATCATCAATAAGACTGGCTACGGATACCAACTGAAGAATGGGGCCACAATCAGTCACCTCCTCTACATGGATGACATCAAGCTGTACGCTAAGAGTGAGCGAGACATCGACTCACTGATCCACACCACCAGGATATACAGCACTGACATTGGGATGTCATTCGGACTAGAGAAGTGTGGTCGGATGGTTACAAAGAGAGGGAAGGTCGTCCGCACAGAAGGGGTCTCACTCCCAGAAGGAACAATAGCAGACATAGAGCACAGTTACAAGTACCTGGGAATACCACAAACAAATGGCAACCTCGATGAGGTCACAAGGAAAGGAGCCACAGCCAAATACCTCCAACGAATAAGGCAAGTCCTGAGAAGCCAGCTCAATGGCAAGAACAAGATCCGTGCAATAAACAGCTATGCCTTACCAGTAATCAGATACCCTGCCGGAATAATTAGCTGGCCAATGGAAGAGATAAAGGCCACGGATGTTAAGACTCGGAAGTTACTAACCATGCATGGAGGGTTCCACCCCAAATCCAGCACCCAGAGACTATACACGAGCCGTAAGGAAGGAGGCAGAGGACTAGCGAGTGTGAGAGCCACTGTCCAGGATGAAACATCCAAGATTCATAAATACATCAAGGACAAAGCCTCAACGGACGATATGCTCAGGGAATGTCTCAGGCAATGGGGAACAGAGGATGAGGGGCTAGAGGTTCCATCATGGGAGAACAAGGCCCTACATGGGATGTACCACCAACAAATAACTGAAGTGGCTGATATCAGGAAATCCTACCAATGGCTGGACAAAGCTGGACTCAAGGACAGCACAGAGGCTCTCATCCTGGCTGCACAGGAACAGGCCCTAAACACCAGAGCAATAGAGGCTCAGATCTACCACACCAGACAAGACCCAAGGTGTAGGTTGTGCAAGGAGGCCCCTGAGACAGTCCAGCACATAACAGCAGGGTGCAAGATGCTGGCAGGGAAAGCGTACATGGAACGACATAACCAGGTGCGGGCATAGTGTACAGGAACATCTGTGCAGAATATGGACTGGAAGCCCCGAGATCGAAGTGGGAAACACCCCCAAAGGTGGTGGAGAATGACCGAGCTAAGATCCTGTGGGACTTCCAGATCCCGACAGACAAGATGGTAATGGGAACCAACCGGACATTGTGGTGGTGGATAAAGAACAGAGGAAAGCCGTTGTGGTGGATGTAGCTATACCAAGTGACTACAACATCAGGAAAAAGGAGAAACTGGAGAAATACCAGGGCCTCAGGGAGGAACTGGAAAAGAACTGGAAGGTGAGGACCAGTGGTGCCAGTGGTCATCGGGGCCCTTGGGGCTGTGACCCCCAAAATGGAGCAGTGGCTAAAACAGATCCCAGGAACAACATCAGACATCTCAGTCCAGAAATGTACAGTACTAGGCACAGCCAAGATACTACGCAGAATCCTCAAGCTCCCAGACCTCTGGTAGAGGACCCGAGCTCAGAGGATGAAAGAGACCACCGCAGAGGGTGAGAAGGGAATTTTTTTTATATATGATATATATATATATAAATATATATATTATACATATATAAATGTCCATCGTACTGGTATACTGTATATATATGTCCATCTTACTTGTGAAATGTTGTTTGTGGAGCCTCACATCAATAATCCATCGATCTGAACAACAATATCCCTGTTGTTTTGATTGGCAAAGTAGGAGGGACTACCGCTCCAAGATGGCCGCCGTATTTCCTTTGCCGGAGCAGCCAATGCGGGGTCTACTCTTATATTATGTCTATGCGAGGCCTCGCATTGCATGGGTCCCGTGACTGCTTCATTTTGCGTGTCGATTTTCAAAATAAAAGCGCGATGAGCCGTGCTGTTATTGTCCATTTGGTCGCATCAGAGGATGGTATTTGTCTTCAGTGGCCAAATAAAATAAACATTGACCGACATATTTGATGTTTATTGATGATGACACTCATCAAAATGTAATGTTTGTTACGGGTTTTCTCAATTGTAGATTGTTTTTTATATATAACTATACTTTTTGCGATTTTATGATGTAAATCTCTTTGAACTCCATTGTTGCTGAAATGTGCTACACAAATAAAGTTGACTGATTGTCTGAAATGGAGCAGGCAAGAGGAAAATCTCTGACATCTGGGAATATTTTGAGATTATCCTCACAATAAAATTATTCTTAGATAATAATTAACCCTTGACCTCCCAATTTCTCACCTTCTGCAAAGTTCCACTATTATTTGTAGTCTGATTAGCAAAAATATATCAGTCTTTCACAGCAGAAACAGATTTAATGGTGTTGCAGAACTAAAATTCAACATGTAGCCAAATATAAGAGATCAGAGCCAATTATAAATCCAAGAAAAAGTGAAGCCCCAACAGGCACTGCACTCCCAAGACACCAAAACATCAAATGTCTTTATTGTCAAATCAGTCTGACATAAAAGAAAACCCAACACAACCACTGACGTTCAACATATACCAGGATTAGATTGGCTACAAATAATTGTAATAATTAAAACATATGACAATTAAATATGGTTTCATTGATTCTCCTGTTACTAAACATGAGTTTGATGAAAACTTTGTGACAATATTGCATTTAGTAATTTTTGGAAGTATGATGCAACTGAGTGATAAGGCTGTTACAGTTTCACCAGCAGATGTCACTAGTGAGTAATGAATGAAGCATTGAGTACTGAACCTTTTAGCAAAGCAAATGGCTGGAAAGCTTCATTGCTTCATGAGGCTTCATCTGCCCCTCACTAGTTGTGGATATATTTTTATTATTAAGACTAATTATCTTTAGTGGAAAGATGACGGGCTGCTGTGTGGTCGTGGGGGAAGGAGAGGTGCAGCGACTAATTAACAGGGTTGGCTAACTAGTTAGCATGTGTTCTTCAGCTAACTTAATTTAGCCGTTTACAACAATGTCAGCAGAAAAAAACATCAATGTTTTACAATGCTACGTCCATTTTTTTAATTTTCACAAGTCAAGGCTGTCGCTACTTTTAAGCTGAGGAACGGAGTTTAAAAGAGGAGCTAGCTGTACAGTCGAAGCTAGCTCTGCTAGCATGTGGAGTTGGAGTTCTGCCCAGAAAAAGGCGCGGAAGGACTTTGCTAGTAACTTCTTGAACATAGAGCATCAATAAAAAAAAACAGGATTAAAGTTGTGCTTTGTCTGCAAACTACATAAGTTGTCAGTAAAACCTTCTTGACGGACCTTTTTGTTCATAAATCCCGTTTACATCGAGTTGTATGGAGCTGATATGTTTTTCCCCCGTTTTAGCTGTGATGATTGGCTAAATTCAAGTAAAGAGCCTAGCCCATTAAGGTTAATTGTTGGCCACCTTGTGCTTTTTCCCCATGATTGTTTAAATCTTTTATCTTAATTTTTATTCAGTTTGATAAGTATGTTTATATGATTATTAAAAATCTATTTTTACATAATGCAGGATGCAAGCTGTGCGTGTCAAATACAGAGATCGACAGAAATACATCTTGTTATTAATTCTTCAAGTACTTCAATGACTCATGTCTATGCTTTTATTTTGAAGTGGTTCCTTTTATTGGGAGGAGGTTTGTTCCGTTTATTTCTTCTTCTTGACATTCAGTTGATCTGTTTGTTGTTTGCTGTTGAGACTGGTGCTGCAGTCATTGACGATGTAAGTTGTGGCGTTAGTCATGTGTCATTAATGGGTGGATGTTGGTTGTCACTTCTGATAACACTTATTGGTTACAAAGTGTGTTTCTAGAGTTTTTGAATGTCTGTTCTGTTCTTAATGGATGGGATTTAATGTTGAAACTATCTTTGTATTTGGCTGTTAGTCTTGAGATTTGGGCAGTTGGAAATAGACTGATTTCCAGGTGCTGTTCTGCATCATTCAAATTTAAAACAGTGCTTTAGAAAGAATTTAATGCTGATATTTAAAATTTGTTTGCCGACTGTTGTTAATTTTCAAATAGTAATTTGAATTTGTATTATTATTGTATTTTCAGAAACTGCTTCAATTTATTTGCACCATTCTTCAGTAAACCATTTAAACACCCTGATGACCAGCGTGCTTTCTGACCGAAGCCCTATTGTGATCAGTTAGGAAAATCCAGCAACAGAGGTCAAAATCCTCAACACATCTGTTTTGAAGACCAACTGACTTTCAGTTCGTTTTTTGGAATGTGGTGAGTGCAAACAAAACCAGTTTACAACATTTTTACATATTAGGTTTATCAAAAACGTTTTGGGAATGGTGCCAAAATATATGCTTTACCAACTTTTTAGATGTATTTCTTTTTTACTTAATTTTACTTTTTATGTATTATTTTAATTGTTATTTACATATGTTCAAATATAGAATAAATAAATAATTTGCTATGTTCACAGCTGCAAAATAGTTCAGCATCCCAACCTTGGACTTAAAAGTCTTTGACTCAAAGACTGAAGTGGGTGAGGAGGTTTTTGAGCTCCTTTTGAAAAGTCCAAACCTTGGTGTGCTGGACATTTGTGAAGCACAAGATCTCAATCCAGAAGGTAATGTGTTTTGAAGTGTCATTTGTTTATTTTTGTGAACTATTTTTGGGTCATTCTTATGGGTTTGACCAATAGGGATAGAAATTGCTTTCCAGATCAGTATAGACATGTTGTTGTCCATTTGATATCACCAATCTAGGATGAGATGATAAAAGCATTCACTTTTGTAGCATTTCACACATGTGGAAACATCCTACATCAACAATTTAACCTATTTTTAGTGTTTCAGTGGTTAATTGCAATGAAAACAGAAAATGTGCATGAGTTCGATGTGTTTGTATCGGACTGTTGTGTGAGAAGAGCTCATCAAGTGACTTGATAGTTTAATTTATTTAAAATAATCACTCTTATAATTTTCTTAATTTTAGTGTGTTGCCTACTGTTAACTCTACCAACAAAATGTTTAGATAATCCTATGGATCAGCTAAGTTGTGCAGCAAGCAGCTCCTTTACCAGTTCTAGTGGAGAAACTGAAGTGGACTCCTATGACACCATTATATTGCAACACAGTCCTGCAACAAGACAGAGAACTGAAGACACCTCTCTTCCCCAAGTAAGCTATTCAGATAACTGTGCAGACTTCCACAGAGTTTTTACAAATTTGAATACATTATATAAATATATATACATAAAAAGCACTTTCTGTGTTTTTTTCCTTCAACATATCTCTGCACATTTAAGTCCAGATCCTTACCATAGAACGCTCTGGACTTCACAAAAAATTTAAGTTCTTGAAGTTTTTATTGGAGCTTTTTAAAATAACTTACTATTCTACTAATAACTATTATAGCTCTTCTAATACTGTCTGGTTTTTTATAAAATAAAATAGAATTTGTAATTGTCTTGTGTATGGTGTTTTTGTGATGTATTGATTTATATTTTTGTCATCACTTAAGATTGTTGAAAATGTTCTAAAGAATAAACCAGGAGGAAACAGGATCATCAATGAATATGCGCGGACAAAAAGCCTGACAAACAGCAGACGGCGTGACATGGTCAAGATATTGGTTATGCATATGACAAGTGAACATGGGTATGCTGAAATTATTTATTATATGTATGCACCTCTCACAATTACCTGTTTTGAAGGTGTTCTTTACTCCTTTAACAATGCTCATAGTTTTTTCTGTGTCTCTATAGGACAAATCCTTCCTGATGAATCAAAGAGGACTATGCAAAGGGTATTATTGACTTGTTCCCTTACCTGGCTGATCCTCAGAGCAGATTTGGCTATGTAAGTTCAAAACAGAAGTCCAACCTATTGGCTATGGTTTGAGTAAAGCTGAAAATGTTTCTCTTTTGGATGCCCTGCATCTGTGCCACTTTTTTTTAACTTTCCTATTTTTAAACCTTTGTAGAGTTTATTGTTCCTATGTTGGGCTACTACACCTTGAAGAATAAACATTGTGAATATAATTTATCTATGTAATTAAAACAATCTGAAGTAAAATCTGTAAATCACAGCTACTAGCATTTATGGCTGTTTTTGCTTTCACAGCTTTAAAAACATTTATCATTCACCTACTTTTAGGAGCATTATTACAATCCAGAAGATGGGAGTGGGTATCTGGCTTGGAGATTGAAGTTTGTCCAGAGAGAATCTTCTAATGGACAAAAGAAGGTCCCCAGACTGTCACAAACCCAAACAGGTATGTGTATTTATACTTGTACAAATCTCATCTTGCAACCAAACTGCACAATAAGTTGTCAATCCTTATTTATTAAATGCTAAGATGGATCGTCATATTCATATATTTTTTTAGGGGGACCAACAACTGACAGGGACTGTTTGAGAGAAGAAGACTGCCTTATGACAGATGGCTTGTGTTCTGAGGCCATTGCGCTGATGAAGCACACAGCTGATGAAGGAACTGTTATGAGGAAGATGAAACAGACTTTCAAGTATCGAAAGAAGATGATTCATGACCCACTTAAGTCATCTAGTATATTTTTGGACTTCCCAAGATTCCTTGACTTGGAAGGATTGGTATGTTTATCTTCACTTCAGCTTAACCTACTTTTAACAAAGTTTAAGTTAAGGTGGATGTGAGAGTTTAACATAATAATTTTGAAAATCTTCACTTCATCTATTCTCCAGGTTGAGCAAGATTTTACATTGATGTTTGGGGAAGCCATCGCTGCAAAGTTCCTGGAGAAGTGACCCACTGTCTACAAGAAAATTCGTGGATTCTGAAGATAACCAATATGACGACTCTGAGGAACAGGACCTTAATATCTCTTTCAGGAGGACTGCTTCAGATTCAGCAGTAGACAAGTGTGCAAAAGAGGAGGATGTCGGTCAGAATTTTGAAGAAAACATGACTGTGCCTAAAAGTTCAATTTAATCTGGAGAAGACTGCTTTGAAATGGTAGATGAAAAAATCAAATTTGTACGTAAATCTGAAGAGAAACTTTATAAGTTAGTAGTCCCAAGAGACAGGTTTTATGAAGAGACTGACCACGGCAGGCGGAGGCTCTATATGATTTGCGAGGACGAATATGAAGTCTCTGACACTACAGAAAGTGAGCCAGAACATATTTCTGCTTTTGAAGTTGAACTTGCCGAGAAAAGGCATTATATTCAACGAAGCTAGGGATCTGAAATGCTGTTTGTTTCAGATGAAGTTCTTATCAAATCACTTTTGGAGAAGCAGAAAGTTCAACATTTTGAGGCAGAGTTATCAAATGAAATGGAGGAAAAGGACCATTACAAAAAACTGTACAATGATTCACAAGATGTGGTCTTGCAGTTACGTACAGTGGTGGATAAGTGGAATCTGCAGTATATAGACAAGTCAGCAGTACCCGAAAGTTCAAGTTCATCTAGAAATGATGATGAAGATGATTTTGCAAAGTAAAACTCGAAGAACCATTCATCTTTTGAACAATTTTTCTTGTCTGCCAGGATTTACCTAGACATTGCAATGTCAAGAAATTTTAACACGCATCTGTGTGCTGCAGAAACAGAGGAAGAACCATCTAGACTGTACGTGTCAGAGCATGAAATGTTTGAGACATTTACCTTGGAACAGAGATCTTGTGAAGAGTCTTTGACGGGAATAGCCCAAAGTGACCATTACAGAAACCAGTACCTTCAATCACAGGTTGAACTTTCGAAGGTGAACTCAAAGTATAACAGCAGTATCAACACTAAAGAAAGCTCTTTGGGATTTCCAAATCTACTTACAAGTGCCAATTCTTGCAATCTTCAGATGAATTGTTTAGAGAGACATTGGCAAAGGAACATTAGAAAAATCTATACTTTCAATCCCAAACTTTGTTGTTGAAAGTGTATTCATTGTGGAATAAATTACAGAAACAGCTTAAGGAAAATATAGATTACCTTTCAGTGGATAGCACCTCTGATGATGACAACATTTGTATAAAGAGAGAGATTAACATTCTATCTTTAGTTTTGGATTAACTTTACATTAGTAAAGTGGAGTCTGTGCAATAAGAAAACCAGACACAAAATCAGTTGAATCCAAGAGATGTTTTGTCTGTTGAGCTTGAGCAAAATGGAGACAATCATTACATGTTGTCAGACAGTGAATCTGACGATTATTATGCTGCCAAAGTACAGAGACCTTCAGTCTCTTGAAATCAATTCTTTGGGGTTTAAGCAAAAGGAGATCTATGCTGGAAAGGCTCAAACAAGCAAAGACACAAACTATGGAGCTGCGGATACTGAATCTGGGTCGAGTTCTCTTTCTGACATAGAAAGGTTTGGTGAAATTTTGGAGTCTGACGATCCAGACTGTGAGCTTAGGCAGATAATATCTTGGGAGCAAAACCACAGCAGGCAGCAAACCTTGGACTCACCAAGGTTTATTGTATCAGAAGAAGAAGAAAAAAGTCAGGGATTTCTCCTGTTTGAAAGACATCGTGAGCACAGGTTGGGGTTAATAAAAGAAACAGCTAAAAAGAATCATTACAAAAGGCAATACATTAAATCACAAGGTGAGCTTTTTAAGATGTTTTCAACGATGGCGAAATTCAATATCTGTTTTGAAAAAAACATAACTGAGTTTGAAAATGTGAGTTTAGCTTGCCTTAATCTTCAGAAGGAGATATGTGAAGTGAAGTCAGAAAATGAGCTTTATCTGAACAAATTCATTCAGTTCCATGCTGAACTCTTGAGAGTGCATTCGATGTGGCAGGACTTAAAGATAGCCCTTGAAAACAAGACGTTTGCGTTCACAGACACAATTGATGCTCCACAACCTGCACAAGTGGAGAGAACAGCTCCTGAAATTGACCAAGAACTGATGACCAAGTTAATTTCTCTTCAACAGAGAATTTGTGAGCTTGAGGCAGAGTTATCTCAAGAAAAGGAGCAACGAAATCATTCCAACAAACTATACAATGAGTTGGAAGCTGAGCTCCGGAAATTGCATACAACACTGGATGGAATAAACTACAAAGAAGATAGTGTATCTGACACTGCAAGTTCATTTGGAGGTTATGGCAGTGATTATGAGGATAAAAATGTCAAACCTGCACGGAAATCTGAATGTACTGAAAATATCGAGAAATTAGCAAAACCAAACGAAGCAAATGTATGAAGGACACATTTCCTTTAGAGTGATCAGCCTAACCTACTAGTTAGTGTAGGTAGTGACTCCATGGAAGTCACGGTTTCTGAATCTGTGCCACAGGACATGACTTTTGCAACACAGAAAGAACTTGAGGATACCAACTCTGAGGACTTTGCTGTGTCTGAGGACCATGACCATCATGTGTGCACAACAAAAGAAGAAATAACTCATCTACTTTCCCTCCAACAAAAAAATGACAGTCTTGAGGAGGAGTTGTTTAAGGAAAAAGATGAAAAGGACTATTGCAAGAAACTATGCTGAAGCGCTACCTGAGCTGTTGGAGTGGCGTGCAGTGCGGGACAACTTTCTTTTGAAATCTGAAGAGACGGCAAAACCAGCCAATACATGCATAATTGTAGAAGAGACCGAAGAAACAATTTCAAATGAAACAATTTCTTCGAAGACTGAGCACGAAGAGAACACATCTTACATATTTATAGATCCTGACAACAAGGAGCTGGTTGTGCCTACTTTGCAGGATTCTAGTGTTGCAGTGGAATCTGAACAACTGCATCCTCTGCTTCTACAACTGAGGGATCTAGAGACACACGTTACATAAGCTTCGATACTAATTCTGAGCACTCTAGCGCATCTTTGGACATCACATCTCTTGAATGTGATCAAGAACAGATATCCACTTTGGACGGTGGCTAGCTTAGCTGAAAGTTTTACAGTCAGTGATGACTATTTACTGTTTCGAGTCGATGTTTTGAGTGAGTGGCTGGTTCAATTAGCTGCAGACACGGATAATGATGCTGACTCATTAGTTGTCCAGATTTTGGAGGAAGGGGCCTGTCGTTTGCACAAATGTGTGTACCACATAAAAACAGTTGGAAGACCTGGATATTTGCTGCCCGCTGACGTCCTGGAATCATTTCTTCTTGCGGGTGTATCCGTCATGGATATTGCCAGACTTTTTGGGGTCAGTGAAAGAACAGTTCACAGGCGAATGGCAGAGTACGGTATAAGGTAAGAATCTATGTATGGTATTTATTTTGCTACTTTGAACTGATTTGTAATTTATATTTTTATTATAATTCCAGTTGTTACAGGACATCTGTGTCAGTTAGGTGCAGTGAGATTCATGGCTGGTGAGGCACTGACTTAATCAAAATCATAAGTCCCCCTGCATGTTATAGTTTACCTACGGAAACACAGGGTGAAATAGCAATATAAATGATCTTATTATTGTATTATTTTTCCATGATAACCACTGAGGCTATTCCTCCCCTGATCGCACGTCACTGATATGTTGTGTTCAAATGCACAAATATCAAATTTTACGAGTAAAACATATTATGTAAAGCCTTTAATCCACTTAAGAAGTTTTGAATTGTGAGATATATTCATATTCATCTACGAATGGCTCGCGATCAAAAACTACCTTGCTTCTGGCCTGTTGACCTCTGGAGATGGGTCCCCTCACCCATCAGTACCCGACTAGGATAAGTGTTAATGGATGGATTCATTCAGATATATTGAGGTGTAGATGGCATCAGAAAAGTATTTACAAATTTGTTGATGCCCACCACATACTTCCACATGACTGTTATGGTCATTTGTCTTCAAAATGTGTAATACCTTTGTGTCAGAATTTTGGTCTTACAATTCCTTCCGTGTGGATAACCTCACTTTTGGTTGCGTTTAATTTTTTCTTGTAGAGTATCTGAATTATTCTGCAACATTGAAGATGATGAGCTGGATGGAGTTGTGCGAGAGATTCTAAGTTATCACCCTAATACAGGATACAAGATGATATTGGGCTACTTGAATGCCAGAGGTATTCATATCCAAAGTCAACAGATGAGCCTATGGCTGCTTATAATAACACCAATTGCAGTTGTATATCATTCAGTTGATAACAAATAGCAGTTTACCATTTATATGCAATTTGAAAAGATCATAAAGACATTGATCTTTGTTATCATTGTTGAAAGGAAATGAAATGTTCTGATATATTGCAGTTGCATAGCAATGTTGTAATCTTATCTTAAATGTCATTAGTACACCATGGTCTCATTGACATGTGAGTGTTTTAGGTGTATAGTTAATGTTTGACATTTTCTATTTCATTATGTTCACATCCTCCAAATAAAACATGTTTTGATTATGGATTACTTAATTTTTCAAGGAAGAAGAGTGCAAGAAGCAATGCACCGAGTTGACCAGCAAGGAATTTTGATGCGCACTTTCCAGCTTCGCACTGTTCGGCGTAGAAGATACTCTGTTCCAGCTCCAAACAGCTTGTGGCACATAGATGGAAACCATAAACTTATACGGTCAGAATTACTTGTTTGATAAATGAAAAGCAACACTCAAGATACTTCCTAAACAAAGAGAAATAACTAGTCCAGTAAAATAAATAGACGAGATAAATGCTTGAGTGTTTGATTAGTATCTGGCAGATAGTAATGAAATAATTTAAATTGTCCTAAATCAAGCATAAAACATGTTTCCTCTTCTTCAGTGAGCATCTGTGAACCTCTTCCGTGAACATTAAAGAAAAAATTGATTCATATAAATATTTTGACTGCTGATGGTCCCATATTAATGCAATGTTTAAAAATGAGGAATTAAGTTGACCTTACAAATACATGTACTCCTTAATAGCAGTTTATCCATTTTTATAGTGAATAACGGAGACCAACAAACACAATGACATTAAAGTTCTTCTAACTTGTTTCTGCCTAAGTGAGAAATGTACTTTCAATTGAACTACTGTGTTTTAACGTAAACATTTACCGGTACTCTGCTGAATAAGAGCAGTGCAGTTATGATTTTCCTTCTCTGTGAATTCAAGGCCTTCATTGAACAAACCAGAAAGTTTCTGCTACCAGTGCTAATCAAAAATGTTTTTGTTGTCTATACAGATGGCGAATTGTTGTTCACGGGGGTGTTGACGGCTTTAGCCGCCTCATTGTTTACCTGACTGCTGCTACAAACAATCGTGCCACCACAGTTCTTGAAGCTGTGTATACATATGAAGTGCCATCTCGTGTTCGTTCAGACAAAGGAGGGGAGAACGTACTAGTGGCACACTTCATGGTCTCAACCAGAGGCCAAAACAGAAATTCTCACATAACAGGAAGAAGCACACATAACCAGAGGTATTTAAAGATTCAGCTACTGTGTAGTTAGCTTGATTCAACTGATCTGACTGACATAGCAATCCAAGGCTTTGTAAAGTTGTCCGTGTCTTCTTATTTATGAAGTCCAGATGACTGAATTAGCTCAATATTAACATAGTCTGATGGTCATAGACTGATCTTAAACTGTTTCTCTGAGCTTTTGTAGAAGAAAATATTTAATTAATCAATAAATTTGTTGAAATACTGGGAGCTGAAGCAGCGGCAGCTGTATAGGGTGCCGCCATTGTAACAAATTTAATTTTAAATCAATTTCTTCACATTTATAATGACTGACATAAAATGAGTAACATTGATTGAGAAATTGTAATTATTTTAAGTTGTTGGACTTTATATAAGGGTATTATGACACCTTGTTTTACTCCTTTTTCAAACTAAAATGTCTTTTCAATCCAGGATTGAGAGGGTATAGAGAGATGTATTTGGGGCAGTGTTGGATCTGTTTTATACAACCTTTTGCTACCTGGAGACTGAGGGCCTCCTGCAAACAGACAAGGTGCACTTTTACGCATTACACTGGACCTTTCTACGTCAAATCAACAGACATCTTTGATTTTTTATGGATGGCTACAACAACCTCAGACTACGCACAGAACAGAACCAGTCACCACTACTGTTGTGGTCTCAATACCAACGTGAAGGTCACGACCCCACACAGGTCCGTTTAATTTATTCCATTTTCCAAAGTGCAATTCCAAATGAGCTTTTGTGGTTTAAAAAAACACCAGTGTGTGTAATCTGGATGTTTACAAGATGTTTTCTTAAATCTTTGACAGGTTGACAACCAGTATGTTATTGATGGGGAGAGCCAATATGGCCGCCATCATGATGGCGTGACTGTGCCAGAGGTAGAGCTTCCAAGGCCTTTGACTCGGGTGGAAATTGAAACACTACCAGATCCAACGTCCTTGTTTTCTAATGTGATAAATGTTTATCGTCAGTGTTGACATTCTCACTGGAATTTTTGGAAATATGCAAGTTGAAGCTACAAAAGGGGTTTCCTTTATTTTCTGTGGAAGGTTTAAAACTCTGCACCGAGTGAGAATTGTCATAATAATAGTAATAATAATAAAAAGACAGCTACAAACAAGGAATATCTTTATTTAAAAAAAAAACAAAAACATAATGAGCACTTTCACTGTTGACCCCACATCTGTTCTACCGACAGACGCAATCATGGAAAAAAGCAGTACTACAAAACATGTAGAATGAACATAATGAAACAAAAAAATATATATATATCAAGTACTATCTTGTATGTACAAGCATAATAGTTGGTTTATTATAACTGCTGTTATAGGCAGAAGGCAAAAAATGAAAAACAAAATTGCTGCTGAAGAAAAATGGTATGTGCAAAATACTCTTCACAAGTCCAGAAGTTCAGGAGGCTCTGCTCCCAGCAAAACCTCTTCAGGCAGAAATCGACTGCTTTGAACAAGCAAACCTCCCCCCCCCCAGTTCCTCTGAGGACAGATGGGCGATTTACAAGCTGCGAAGGAAAGGAACAGGGGACAGTGTGTTTTTCCCAGGGAGGTGAGCTTGTGGAAGTCTGGTGAAAAAAACAAATCTGCTGATCACACACAGAGAGAGAGAGATTACAGACACACAGAACGGCTCGTAATCTCCAACCACAGACAGAGGAACCACGGTGACAATCACTGGTTGACAAACACAGAGGTACAGGTAGAGGAACAAGTTGACGACTTACGCACAGAACAACCAGCGTCTCCAGAGAGACTGTAGGAAACATTAGGCAATTTGCCCTTCGCTGAAATGACGGTAAACACTGTTTTGGACAAAGTCCAAGAAAATATAACAAAAAAAAAACAAAACTGAAAATATTACTATAATAATTAAGACGTTCATTTTTGAGCAGTATTCAGTGAGATATTTCCAATTTATGTTGACCTCTGGCCTCCTTCAGAGAGTGCAAACAGGAGTAATGAATCAGTAAGAAAACCAAACTTGCAATAACCTCAACACAAAACATTTTTGACAAGAGTACAAATTGTTGCTCTCAACTGGGCTGTAGGTCATAAATCTCCAACTGTGATGTAAAAACACTGATGATTTCATCCCAAATGCACACATTTTGTCCAATTTCTCAAATTTACCAAATCCTGTAACAGCTTAATCTAGACTTGTCAGAAGTAGGAGCAAAATTGGAGAAAGTTACTAAAAGGCATAATGGTGTTCAAGTTTTAGGCTTCCCTGTTTCGGTGAATAATTCTCTCATATTACCAAGAATTGACTGGCCAGTTTGGGGCAGTGAGAAGCAAGCTATAAGTTTTTAACAATTGTCTTACATTCGCTTCGTGAACATAAAAGATATCCGCATAATTTAAAAACTAACAGAGTGACAAAGTGAATAAAGGTACTCAGGAAGATGGGTTGAATGCTACTTCGTCAACTGCAATCTATTCAGCCTTTTTTAAAAAATGGTGACCATGAACATTCAAGTGTTTTGAATGTTTTACAACGATGCTCACAGTGAAGAAGCGGAAGAGACTGTACTGGCTGCTGCTGCAGCTTCATTTCAGTCTGCTAGCTGCGCCTACAAAGATGTGGCTTCAGGAAAAACTGAGTAGAGAGCAGCTGAAACGCTGTTCATTAAGATGTATGCCGATGGAGGCGGAGCGCTCGGTTTCTAAAGCAGAAGGGAAACAGCTTTTTAGCATCTTTTTATGTGTCGATAATTAACTGGAATCACCCTTGAAAGATGTTACCAGCCAGGTCAAAAAAGACTACGGATGCTAACCTTAGCCTAGCCCTTCAGCAAACCCGTCTACAAAATCTGCAGGATGTTTTTTGGGACAAAACATCTGTTGTTGGCGCCAAGAAAATTGAATATTTCAGTTTATGACAATTAAGGAGATCATATAGTGTGTAATTTGACTGTACTTTACAGTTAACCGGTTTTAAAGCGTATGTACGGCAGAGTTTAAATAAAGTGTTAGTTTGGTACCGTGATTAGCCGTATACTTTTTCTTAAATGATTTAAAAAGACAACAGTAAACAAAACACACACATTGCTTGAGTTCAGAACTTGAGGATCCAAAACTTCAGATCTCGATTATTATTCTTTTTTAATTTAGCGTAGTTTTCTTTTGAAAAACAACACATTAAAGCCTAGTGTTTCTGTAGATTCAAGTTTGGAATGAAACCGTGAGCTCAGGTTTAGTTTCAGCAACATCTGGGTCGAATCAACAGCATAACAACAATATCTGATGTTCGGGGACGACTAAAACCGAGCGGAAAACATGCAACTGTCAATCAAAGAAAAAAAAAAGTTCAGGAAGACTGGCTTGCCAAAAGCATAATCTGCAGGATATTTCATTTCTAAAACTCAGTGAAGAGCAACCAAAGAAGATGCATTCAGACATGAAGAACAACTTACTAAAAATCGATCAGGAGCAGACAGAGTGTGATCTGTTAACCAAGAAGATTTTCACACATCAGGTGGCGCCAAAAAAAAAAAAGATGCTGCTGACATCACAACTGTAACACTGTAACATCAACACAGAGAAAAAAATATAATTCTCTCTATTGTCAAATAAACTACTTTAAATAAAGAGATCAGCGTTAACACTATTTTAAAAAACTATTTTCTGTAATACTTCAGTGGCAACGGAGAGTGTTACGATGTAGACGACACAAGGCGATGCGTTTTTCCTAAATCATTTTGAATAGATAATAGTTATATTTGGAGAATTTCTACAGTTTGTTTATGTTTGCTGGATTTTCTTTTTTTTTAAAAAAGAGAAGAGGTCAACCCCAGCATTTTGCCTTGTGTGCAGCTACAAAGTGAACAAGACGACCACTGCAGCTTCTGCAGCCTTAATCAGATAATCAGTGATATCGATAATCACCACATCATCATCAACGCACACACACACACACAAAAACACACACTACACATCTCCCAGCACATTATAGAAAACTATTAATTATACTTTTTGATTATTATTTTTTTAAACCTTTAGGTTTTTGACCATGTCATGTTTTATTCGTCGCATACACACGTCACCTCTTACTGTACAGTTGAGTCACTAATCGCCTCACGACGTCCTGGAGAAAACAGACCTGCACTCCAATAACTCGATGATTTCTCCTAATAATAAATTGCCATTAGGAAGTCTCAGGGGAAGTGGTGGATGCGCGCAGACTAATATTTTCTCCAGGTCTACTGTTGTTACTGTTGCCAATTAAAAAAAAAAAAAAGTGGCATACTAAATTAAGCTGACATTTGTGCTTCTATCTAGAAACAAGATACGGTAAAAAAAATAAATAAAAGCACTTTTTTACCCCCCATATTCCCTTCGATGCTGTTGCGGCTGTTCAGCCATGCATTTTGTTGTTAGCAGTTGTACCTGCTGCATATTTCGTCAGGTTATTACGCTTCATCACCGGCCGAAGTCATTCAAATGGTTCAGAAGTGCATAGCGATTAAAGAAGAGAAACGGCACGTCAGATTCACCACTACGCTCACGATACGGAGTTAATAAGAGGGGAAGGTTTTACTGGTTTTCACAAGAGCACTACTCTAAAATAAAAGACACTTCCCCCTTGTATCTATGTAGTTTTTTTATCTTTCGTTTTTTTTTTTGGCATTTGAACATCTAGTTTTTTTTTTTTTAACAGGAAAATAAAACTGCTAAATGGAAGCCCTTAAAATTAAAAAAAGAAAAAGTACATTAGTGGATTCATTTTTGTGTAGAAATGCCTTTTTCTTGCCTTTCTGAGCGAAGGAGCCGTCGTGTGTTTGATCGCTCAAGACGCACAGAAGCAGAAGTGACCGTTTCCGGCACGCGGGTTGTGTGTCGGTCAGGTGGTGTGATGAGGTCTAAAAGCTAAAGGGTTTACAGAGAAAGGGCTCAAAGTGGGTCGTTATTTATTTATTTTTTACATGCTGCTGCATTCCTTAAAACGGAAACATAAATGGCGGCTAGCTAATAAACTTGTGCTGTGATTTCCTTATAAACTCACGCATACACACACACTCACACACACACACACACACACAAACATAATGTACATTCACGTGTGCATGCACACCTAATCCACACACACACACAGATAAAAAAAAGAGCATTAAAGTGACTTGTAACAGCGTTGCACTCCAGCACCCTCCTCCTCCAGAGAGAAATAAGACGAATGCGATTTTTTTTCCTTTCTTTTTGGTGGAACTGAAGAAGCTGCTTGCTCCCCGTCTTCTCTGCAGGTCTTTTGTGCAAAAAAAAAAAAAAAAAAAAAAAAAAAAGGGAGGGCGGGAGGGAGAGAAGAGTGAGGGGAGAAGAAAGTCAGGCGAGTTGGAGGAGTTTACAGCTCGGTCCTACGACGGGGGCTTGGTGTAGCCGAACAGTCCGACCGGCAGGTACTTGACGTGAGTGGGCCACTGCGCGGCCAGCTGGAAGAACTTGACGTCGTTCCACTCGACGCCGTCTATGGACACTGGAGGGAAAAGCGGCGGGCAGTGAGTGAAATGCAGACGTCATAATGAGCGAGGGCGAGCGCGGCGCGGTCGGGTCACCTTTCAGGATGGTCTGCTGCTGCTTGGCGGAGCAGATGAGGCGGCTGATGCCCTCGATCACCTGGCTCTTGGAGTCCATGTCCTTCTCTTTGGGCTTCTTTCCCAGGAAGATGGTGGGAACTGAAGGCAACGAGACCAAAGGTTCAAACTCAAAACGATTGCCTGTCCTCATATCTTTTATCAGCTGTGCTATATTAAACATGAGAACAGAAGTAAAAGAATATGGAAGAAATAAAAAAAAACTATGTTCATAAGTTGAAACGTCTGTCCTCACATCAGGAGGTTTTGCTACATTGGGCACAAGTTAAAATAATAAATAAATCATCCAGGTTGAGATGTAATAACGCAAAACGTGATCGTGAAACACAAAACAGGAGCTGACCTTTCTTGTTCTTCTCCTTGGTGACCACGGTCATGGCCATGGTGTTAACCAGGGTCTGTGAGTCGCTGCTGCCCCCTCCTGGCAGCCTGCTGACCTGCAGCGAGCGGAAGGCGCTCTTCAGCGTGTTCTTGCAGCCCGTGTCGCGTCGCTCGCCCTCCCGCCGCTTGTCCGCCAGCGACGCCAGCCAGTAGTCCACCTGCAGGCCGATGGCGTCCACACCGTGAGGCATGCTGGGGCTCCTGGGAACAGACGGACGTCATATCAGAACCCAGCCTCACGCAGCGCCTTGCACGTGGCTCTGCTCTTCAATTTGAGGCGCCACGGTTAATTTAACTTCTAAATACTTGATTTTAAACCCAAACAGTCGTCGGGTGAAATGAAGATTTAATGAGACGAATCGTCTTACCCCTGCACTGTGAGGACGCTGCCCATGGATGGGGACGAGGGGGGCGTGGCTGCCTCTTTGATCATCCCTGTGGGGGAGCCGTGAGATGGCGGCGACGTCGAGGGGACGGCCAAGCTGACTCCAACACCCTCCTCTGAATCTCCTGGAAGAAAAAAGAATAAATGAAAATCCCCGCAGACATCAGCCGATTAGGGCTGAAGTGGATCGTCTCTGTACTCTTTCTAACTTCTCACCAAACCCTCACCTGTCGGTGAGCTGGCAGATTCGATGAGGCCGACCTTCACAACCTGGAATTATTAATACCACATTAGAAATGCAGTAAAAGATGAAAATAAATAACAAAATCTGTTTTGTTGGTAAGAAAATGAAGATTTAATCGTCTAAAATGCAATACTACTAATTTCTTTAGTGAATTTGAACTGAGTGAAAACAAAATGTGCCATTTGAGGAGTTTTGGGTTGACAGACGAAGGAGTTTTCTATCTGAAACGGAAAATGTTTACATATACATATAATTTGTACAATTTGACTTAATTACTGCTTTGAATATGTCTTTTTGCAGATGGCCTTTTTTGAGATTGTACACTCCAGTTAATGATTAATTGGTTCCTAAATTAGTTGACAATTATTTCAATAATCGATTAATCGTGTCAGTTACAGTTTTATCAGAGGATTAAAATCTCACCCCGATGAAGGGGATGAACTTCTGGTAAGATTCTTCTTCCCGCCTGAAGCAGAGATGAATAATAATAAAAAAAAAGGTTATCTATGATAACCTGAGATACTTTCATGTTTTGTTTTTTTTTTAGGATCTCTACTCACGTTTTGTGCTTGCAGGTCAGCATTGCCTCTGCGATGGGCAGCTGGTGAGTGACTGAGGCGCCGCTGATGTACTGACTGATCCTTCCAGAAACGTCCAGCTGATCTGAAGGCCAAGAAGAAGAACATCCAGGCGTGAGATCTGCTCGAAAGAGAGGCTCGACTTGCAGATCCAAGCGGCGGCCATTACCAGTCTGAGGCGGCTCCGAACGGCTGAACACGTCTCGCCACGCGCCGTCCAGGAAGGAGGAGCTGTAGCGGTTGTCAAGGGATCCCAGGTGCTTAGCGACTGGATGCGATCCTGAAAAAAAGAGAGGAAGAGACGAACTGAGCACGCAGAGTCGCTTTGAAACCTTTTTGTTCCGGACGTATTGAGGGTCAGACTTTTGGCTGAGCATTCCTCACCCAGAGGAACCACCAGGAAGCGCATGTGGTTGAGCCAGTCGGAGGTTTTGTTGGCCAGCTGAGTGACGAAGAACTGCAGGATGGCTCCCAGGTAACTCTGGCCACCCACAGCCACCACCTTCACCGCTCTGGGCATGGAGGAGTTACAGTTGCAGCTGCAGGGAAACGGGAGGCAGGACGGCGTGTCAACATCTACTCAGCTTTAAAGGAACGATCAATCGGATTAATCATGATTAATCTATGAAAGAATCAACTGATTTAGTAATTGATTAATTGCTAACTGAAGTGTGCAAACTCAAAAGGGGCCATTTGATGAAAAAGCAAAAATATTCAGAACAATAATTCAGCTGTAAATATTTTTGGATTCAAGACAAAAACCCTTTTGTCTATAAATATGTTTCATCCAAAACTCCTCAAGCGGAATAGTTTTAGCTTCACTAAAGAAATGCAATGAAATGTTTCTTTTCATATTTAAATTAATGATCTGAATCATTAGCATCTTTTTTAATGTATTCCTAATATTGTATGCAAAAAAAAAGCCTAGGCGGTCAAATGAAGAAGTAGCACCCTATTAATTATTCGATTAATCAACAGAATAATTAATAGATTAATGAATTAAGAATCGTTAGTTTCTGCCATGGACTCACAATTTCTGTATGCGTGTGAGCACAGCTGAGAGCACCGCCTGGATCTCAGCGGCCGAACAGGTGCAGACCACCGGGTGTCTCTGTCCTTGAAGCTGCTCTGCAACAAACTGCACCAGAAAAACACAGAACAGGTAAAGATTGCAGTGGAGACAATGGTCACCATGTTGTTGTTGTTGTTGTTGTTGTTTTTTTTAGGGGACTGTGAAGCTTACCTGTCCTTGCCAATCTGTGCCGTTGACCAAGATGAGGCTCTCAGGAAGGGCAGAGTCCGATAACAAAATCTGGTTCAGCTGATCGTACACGACTTTCCTCAGAGCCTTCACACAGAGAGAGAGAAAGAGAAATGTCCCGGGTTTAAAATCCCCCCACAGAACCACATTTACTCTTCAGATGATTCATCTGCACATGCATAATTCATTCATGAGCTCCAAGGGATCCTGCATTAACAGAGGGCCTGACTTTTCTTTACTTTTAGGAACGTTGTTCTGGTAAAAAGAGGACAAAGAACAAAAGCAATTGTTGTCTGAGTAAACCCCTCAGTGGGGAAACATAAAGCCTGAAGGAATAATGCTGCCTACAATAAGATCCTGGAGAGAGAGAGAGAAAGAGAGAGAAACAAAGTCATTAAAATTCTGATGGGAGAGGAGAGCTAATCTTTACCGGCGTGCCGTGTCCCAGCTCCGGGGATCGCTCCGAGTCGGAGCTGTTGGTGCGTTCGCTCAGAGGCTTGGACAGCTGCCTCTCCTTCATGGGCGTGTTGCTGCTGCGCTTCTGCCTGGGCGTGTGGCCTCCATCCAGTCTGAACACAGGAGAAAAAAAATGAAAATGATCATAATAAACCAAAGCGGAATCAGAACCCGGGCAGATTAAATCACGGATCTACATATCTGTACCCTTTTAACATTTTCCCAGGTTACAACCACAAACGTCAATGTAGGTTACCTTGGAGATGCTATGGCTGCATTTCATTTTTGCAGCTTTTCAGGGGCGTACGGGGTTTCTCTGCCACAGACACTGTAATGTAGGGGCCAACTTCGGCAAAAAGCTCCTGGTCTGTCAGCTCCTGCAAACACGAATCCAACAATTTTTAATTAATAAAGCTCCAAACATTACTAAGGGAGGCGAGGAAGCCCTCGTACCAGTGTGTCCGTCTCCGATGGGATCTCGTCCAGGTTGCGACTGCGGGAGGGTTTCATCTTCTCCAGGGGAGGCTGCTCCCCCTGCTGGGAAAACGAGAGAGGAGCAGTCAGATCGGCTTAATGAAAAGTCAACGCCGGTAATGAAATGAACACACGTTTATCGTGCAGCCGCGGCATTCTGCTTTAGGAAGAAAACATCATTAAAAAAAGCAAGAGGACAGAGGGGATGTCTGCAGGATCTCGAAATCAGAAGGAGGTAGAAAAGCCAAGTCTCCGTTAATTAAAGTGGAAGCAGCTGTTTCGTTTTAGTGCATGTTGTACAAACAGGAACGCTGCAATTGATGCTTTTCTACACCCGTGTAAAAAGAGAGAACTGAAGCTGCAGACAGCAGGGAGATGCTGAACTGAGACAGACTGAATCCTCTCTATTCGGCAGATGGTGGCTGTCAAAAAGGCTTACTGGATTTCTGACTCATTGAGAAAACACTGGAAGAACATTTCTCTCATTTTTTATTCTAAAAAGGCTTTCTAAAAGCTTTGAAATGTGGATTTGTTTTTGCCCCCCAACATCAAGCCAAAGTTATGTTTTTTTTTAATGTTTTGGACTTTATGTGATCCTGGATTCTTATATTATAGTTGGAGTATGTAAAGAACACCCATCAAGCTTTCTTGTTCACTTTCTTTAAGCAAAACTTTAACAGCAAACACAAGATGTCGGGTACTTACTGGACTGAACGTATCTCGGCCCAGGCTGCCTTTGCTGTTCAGACTGCCGATCTCCGTCTGCGAGCTGGACTGAGACATTCCTTCAAAAAACGGCCTAAACAAAGAAGACATGAAAATAAAAAGATATTTTGTTTCATTTTTCAAAGAACCTGCTGACAGGCACTGAAATATGCCTTTTTTTTCTCTTCTTAGAGCAAATAATGTTTCCTAAAATGTTTCTTCAAATAAAACATGCTGACAGTGAAAAAACCCCACAGGATATGGATTACCTGCTGTCAAAAAAAATGATTTCAAAGGTTTCAACATCTAGTCCCGTTCCTTTCATCGCTCAAGATTGAATGATTATTGGGATTTGTTTCACAAACCCAAGCTTTTAGGATTAGATACATTTTAGGAAAGCAGATTTCTTTCACGAATCTATGATATTTAATTAATGATAATTAATGATTAATTTAATAATTAAATTAATAAATTAATGATAATTTAATTAATATTAAATTAAATAATTAATTAAATTAAATAATTAATGATAATTTAATTAATATTAAATATTTTTCTCATGAAATTTGATCTCAGGTAACTGGTGCATCTCAGTTTTTTAACTATAAATGCAAGTAGTGTTTTCCACCAACAGGGGGAGCTCTGAATTGCTACTGAAGGGTGAAAGTCAGAGTCTAGCTGGTATTTGGTGTGAATCTGTTCAGTTCTGTATTTGAGCCACACATGTATTGTGGTTTTGGAGGTCTACTGAGTTTGTGCTAAATTTGCTCCAGGATTCTTGAGTATATTTCCTTCCAGCCCCTAACGGTGCAAAACATTTACAGGTGACAATATGGTGGGGCAAATATTATCAGAACAGAGGGGGGGGGGGGGAGAGCGAGCAGTTATTTCACACTCTTCCTGGCTTTCATTATGTTGCTATTCTGGATGCAGTGATAATATCGACACACAGACGTCTATATTATCACCTCTTAAATACGGCGTCTCTCCTGTTACCTGAGCTTGGGTTTGGGTGTGCTAAGGATGCTGTCGGTCTCCTCCATCTCTGGCCCGCTGTCGCTGGGGTTGTACATCTCCAGGCTGTCGTAGAGCTCGTCCAGATCCTCCTCCACCTCCTGGATCTGCTCCCTCGACACGTGTTCCAAACCGAAACCAACCTGGACCAGACACACAAACACGACACATAAGACCGTCTCTCTGCAACGGACTCCTATACTCGCATCTATCAATAACACACATAACAGAGAAGTGTTCAGGCTGCGAATGGACTGACGTCCATGAGAGATGGTGACATCCTGTTGGCAGGAACGCTTCCCAAAAGTATATATTCACAATCAAAAAGAAACCCTGTAAACATAAAAAGCTAGATTTGCAAAATTAAGTTTCTAACTTGATATTTGTAAACTGCTTCTCAAAGATTTTCTGCACTTAACAGAAACACTTCCTATTACAACAGCAAACTGAAAGACAATCAGCTTGGTGATTAGAAAAACACGGAAAAAAAACAACCAAGCTGCAATAATTCTGAATTAAACATAAAGCGTGTAAATGCATACATAACGTTTGTTTTGTACTTAAAGATGCACTTGCATCTTTATGATTGATGCTTAGTTGCTTATGTTGTTCAGTTGTTATGGTGTAGGGACCTGATTTTTGAGAGAAATGGCAGATAATAGTTTCTTTCTTCCAACTACTTTAAATTCAAAATTTTTACTTTTATCAGCAGGTGGCATGTTCATTTTAAACTGTAAATAAAATAGATAATTAAAAAAAAGTACAGAGAGCACAAACAACTTTAAATAAGATGCAAAACACACATTTTGTCCATTTAGCTGCCTCTAGAAGCACATAGCACACTAAGCCACCACCCCTTCGTCCTGATAAGCGGCTCTTTTGTCTCTTCTGTCCTTCCATCGATCTCTCACACATCCCTGCAAGTCAAAGCCAAGCTGAAAAACGCGCCGACTCTACAGCAAATTGCACCTATAAACCTTGCTGGAAAAAGCACAAGAAGGCATAAAAGAAACATACCTCATCGGAGACTTTAAACCTCTTCAGCAAGGCGACAAATTTCTGCTTGATGTTGGGTTGCTGTGAAGGAACATGAGAAAAACAAAAGAGCAGAATGAGGCACTGAGGACATGCATGTTCGAGTTATGAGTGTACGAAAAAGTGAAAAGATGTAAAACCGGCAACACCTATGGTCGCTTTTCATGCTCAGTGACTCAAAACAACACTTCCTGGAGACGGCATATTTTAGAGGAGGAAATGTCTTATTAAAGTCAAATATTTTGGAGTGAGCAAATGATTGGGGTTATCCAGTTAATGCCTTCCACTGCAAATGTTTGGCTGAATTATTGCAAAGCATATTTTATTTATGTAACATTCAAAGCCATTTGAAAAAAAAAGAAAAAAAAGGGAGACATGGTTTATGTAATATTTAATAGGAATGAGTCAGCGGCTTGTTTTTAACCCAAAAAACAGGCTTTTTACTCAGACCCTGTTTAGCTGAAAAAAATAATCTATATTTTCTCATCATATTTGTTTGTTTGTTTTTCGTGACTTTTGCAACATATAGGTATTTTTCGAAACATCTCTTTCAAGTATTTTTATTTAATGAGGCAATGCCCAATAATTAACATGAGGAAAATTATTCCTGACAGGTTGAGGTAATGGGAACAAGATTCATTCATTATGGTTCATGATCGTTAGATAAAAAAATGACAAGAAATGTACAAAACGAAGAAAGAAAATACCATAATAGATAAAATCTTTGATGGTTAACGCCACTGGGTTCAACTAAAATTCAAAGTAAAGAGTATTGTGTAGTAATCATGATAATAAAAAAGAGTTTTTTGGACATTTTTTTTATTGCTCATCAAACACAGCATTTTATATCCTCATTAAAACAGATTTCAACTTCCAAAGAGCACCGAGTGTTGGAAGTATTTTAGACTTTAGACCATTTTACAAGCTTAACTATATTTTAAAGCTTAACTATATTGCACTCTGAAAATGAAAATGATTTAAATTGAGGATGAATACGCACAAAATGCAGTTTGATACTGTTGGATAATGCCTGGAACAATAAGAGGAAACCTAGCTGTTATTTTCATCGCCATTTCATAACAAAACTCCAGTCAACAAACATTCATGTTTGTATTTATACTCATGAAAATACTATGACATCACAGGCTTCAACTTTGCCTGAACTTAACCTTAAGCAGCCTTCGCTTTCAATGTCTCGACCTTTTCAAAGCAGGACCAAATGGTGAAAAAAAAAAAAAGGGACGCTATTCAAACAGGTAGAAACGTACTGATAACCTTTGGGTAAAAATGTTCAATAAGAACAGAAAAACTACATTAGGATTAGAGTCAAACTAGGTTTCAGAGAACTGGAATACCTGAAAGGTTTTGTGCCAACTTCAACGTTATCTTTGAAAATTTGAGGTTTTTTTAATGAATGCTTCAGAGGGTAGAAGTGGCGTGCAGACAGTAAATTCAACATGTTTGTGTTTTGCAGCTGCAGCAGTGCAGGCGTTATCGTTTGAGGTGTGTGAGCTTTTCATTATAAACAACTCCGTTACTCCTACTACAACACACACTCGCAAAACAAAGCTTACTACTCGTTTGTGCTAAAGTCTGCGACTACCAGTGTGCAAGACTGTACCCGCTCTACGCATAATTTGATTATTGTTATAACAGGTTCTTGCTGTGATTTGTGTAAATCTGTATTTCTTTTGGGTTTTTTTGCATGGAAATTGGCTGAAATGCCGAGCGCGGGGAACGAGCGGACCTATGAATAAACCATAAAGGCGAGAGAGGCGAGGACGAGCGAGCCGATACGAGTCAGGGCGGCGTGCGGACGGAGGGGGGTGGGGAGGGAGGAGTAGGTTCGTGGAGTCAAGTCAAATCAGATTTGTTTGAAAAGGCTACCACGCGAATCAGGTTAGCTGCAAATTGCTTTAGAGACGAAACGAGCCAGGAGACGGAGAACACGAGCGAGACGGCGGGGGGGGGGGGGGAGGTTCGTCTTACCCTGGTGCTGCTGGCGTTGGGAGGGAGCTTACGCCGCGGCTTCTTCTTCCTCACCTCGTCGTCTTCGTCATACAGATACTGAGAGCGAAACAGAGAAGAAGAGGTTACTGCTGAAGGATCATGTCATCAGTTCTTCTAGACTTAAAATATGCCGTCTTTCCCTTCTGAAAGTAATTTTAAATAGTCTTACTGGCAGTATAAGAAACGCTACTTTGTGCAAACGCCTTTGCCAACAGGGCAGCACTGACTCTTCTTTAACATTTCTTACGGTTGGAGAACACACAGAGGCATCTTTGACCTTTCCTCTTGGCACAGGCTCACTACATCGCCCAGAGTCTTGGGTCTCCTCTTTCGATATCCTCTCTCTATTTCACCCCACAGGTTTTCACCAGACAGGCCGTCTTGTGAACAGTTTCTGCGTAGCTGCGTTTCGAATCATTATCCTGCCAAAAAATCCGGATCTTTATGAAACATGTCCTGATATTTTAATGAGTTTATGTTGCCATGAACTCTAGCAAGGTTCCCAGAATCTTGGCATCAGGGATTCCTGTGAACACGGTGTGCTTTTCTGTATTTATTCTTCGTTTCTTGCCAAGCCCAACCGAACACGGTTTTAGTGTCAGCTGACCAAAGCAGGTGGTTCTTACTGAAATCCCAGCAGAGGGTCAGCAAACGTAGTTTCTGGGCATGAATCTCTAGCAACTGCTTAGCGATTGGAAGTAACTAATGGTAGCTTGCAGACTTGCAGACCTTAAGACCTTCTCAAACAGTCGGGAATGTTTTACCTCCCTTACCGTTCTGCTCACCGAGCCAGCAGGATGTGGCTTCTCATGCAGCAAAGCAGCCAGAGGCTAAAAGCTACGGGCCAGTAATTTTTTACAACGATGGATCACTAATCAGAAGTTAATAGGAAATTTTATCAACTAAAAAGTCAAGTATGAGTGAAAGACAAACATTCTGTCATGTTTATTTCATAGGATTTGTTTGGGGTACCAGCAATTGTGTCTTTTTTTAAATAAATAATCAATAAATATGTTGAAATAATACCTTAAAATAAGCCCAAAAGAAGCAATTAATTAGGTCTGTGAAAATAATCCTTTATGGGAACAGAAACTATTGTGATAATGAAAAAAAATGTCAGTATGAACTATTTATTACTTCGTGTGATTGAATGGCACAGCAACCAAAAACATACATATCGTTACTGAAAAACATTTCGTTTGTAATATGCTTCTTTAAGACAATAAAGAAGAGTCATTTATATCACTAAGTTGCATAAAGTAATAGTATTTAATCATAATTTGGAAATTAATTGATATTTATTGATGAACAAAGTGGACAAAATACCAAAATCCAACAATAGAAGGAGTTTTTCTTTGGAACTTGTTGCGACAATAAATCAAAAGTCCTTAAAGGAAAGAATCATGATATATGATAAACAATATGAGAAATCCAAACTCTGACATGAACCTAACCTTGATGATTAATGGCTGTATTGTCCTGGTTATTTCTGATCTGGACACGTTGAGGGTTGTTCCCACATAAACCCGAAAACCAAAAGAAGGAGTTACCACTGAAAGGCAGCAAATCACAGAGCAGGGACTTCATACTAAAGTGAAAGCACCGCATTGTGTTTATGCTACCAGACCACATCCATCCACCTGTGTATGACTCAGCACTGATTGCTCACAATGTCTATCAAATCTTGCTTTATTTCTCTAAATGTTACCTTAATTGCTGAAGACAAACCAGTTGTTTCCCCCCGGGACAGAAGTATGAAAACACCTGATATCCTCTGTAGTTTAACCCTTTTCCTCGGCCTCTCCTGAACATTTAACGTGCACCACACTCCAACGCCGCCAAAGGACGAGGAGACGATGGAATTGAACGTACGCCACTGCATAACTAACCCCAGCTTCTCTCGCTTCCTCTCCTCAGCTTCTCTCCATCCCTCTATATAGTCTTTTTAATTTGCCAACACAAAGCTGCAGCGCTCCTGCCTTATCTCCTTCTGCTGTGTGTCTGACCCTGATGGCCACACATAGTTCTCTGCCTCTTTGTTTAGCCGTTTTGTTTCGCTCTGAAATCCAATTGGGGTACATGTTTTTTTTTTTTTTTTTTGCATTGCATTTTCTTTGAGTGCTCAGACTTTAGAGTTGTTTTTGAACAAGAAATAAATGTACATAGTTCTGGGAATATATCGCTGAACTTCTTGGTGAGCTACGGTTAGGATTTGTAAGAGTAAATATATATATATTTTTTTTACTTAAACACACCTGCCCATGAATAGGGTCGTCGCTGCCCTCCTGTTCGGATGAGTAGCTCTCTTCCTCTTCTTCAGAATAATTGTCGATGTCTGGGGAGCGATCTAGAGAAAGCAGAACGGACGGTAACAGCAGCTGGAAGGCGAGAGCAAAATGGCGGAGCTGTTTCGATTTAAAGTCAAAACAAGCATTTGTACCAGACATCTTTGCTTTGGGTCCCTCGTGGTCGATGGGCTGGCTGGACAGGGAGTAGACTCTGATCTCGGCGACGGGGACAGAAGCGTCCTTCAGCTGGCTGTGGAGCCCCAAAACCTGGGCCCCCTCGCTGGGGTGCTGCATCACCTGCAGGGAAGAGAATGAACGACGCCATAGTTAGTTTGTGATTTCTACCATTTATCACATTAAGCTTCTGCTTTTTTTTTTTTTTTTGGTCGAAACACAACTTTATCCTTTTACCGACAACATGGAGGTCACAGTGTCTTGAAAGGTATTCACACGTCTTGAAAGGTTCGCCAAGTTTGATACTTTGCAACTGGAAACTTAAATCTGTTTTATATGCGACTAGTGGTGAAAACGATTGTTTATTGAAATAATCAATATAAAAAAATAAAAAACCTTGGTAAATATGTTCCAACCAGGACTCCTCAAGTATCATAGTTTAAGCTTTTCCCAGTTCAAATTATGTAAAAAAAATAATTATAATAAAAAATCCCCTTCTCACCCTCCTCGGTGGTCTCTCTCTCTCTTTCATCCTCTTAGCTCGGGTTCTCTACCAGAGGCCTGGGAGCTTGAGGGTTTCTTGGCTGTGCCTAGTACTGCACATTTCTGGACTGAGATGTCTGATGTTGTTCCTGGGATCTGTTTTAGCCACTGCTCCAGTTTGGGGGTTTCTGCCACGAGGGCCCCGATGACCACAGGCACCACTGTGGTCTTCACCTTCCAGGTCTTTTCCAGTTCCTCCCTGAGGCCCTGGTATTTCTCCAGTTTCTCATGCTCCTTTTTCCTGATGTTGTAATCACTTGGTATCGCTACATCCACCACAACGGCTTTCCTCTGTTCTTTATCCACACACACACACACACACACACATATATATATATATATGAAACCCCACAAAACTCCTACCTTCGGCTATCGAGTAATTAACTGGTTAATCCTAAAACAGGCAGGAAAAACTGAACTTTTCATGTGTTGACGCTAGAAGTCATTTTCACCTGCAGATGCATCTTTTGCTGCAAATGATCAAGCTTACAGCAGGGAATAAAATGTTTGATTATTATTTTAAAAGGAGTTGAATTATTTGCTTATTTGTATTGTTTTATGCATTTCTAATCCTGTACAAAAAAAATGCTTAAATGGTTAAATTAAAAATCTGCAGTTGCAATTTTCATGTAATTAATCACCAAAATAATCAATAGAAAACTCAATTATTACAGTAATCATTAGTTGGAGCCCCAAATGCGATAAGCCAACGCAAAAGAGTGAATAACTGAAGCGGAAGCCAGAGACGGCATTAACCAGAGAAGCAGCTAAAAGGAGCATGACAACTTTAGAGGAGCTGCAGAGATCCACAGCTCAGGTGGATTCATCTGTTGACACTGCAATCTATAGTCATGCATTCTGGAAATCTGGTCTGTACGGACGATAAATGCCCACTGTCCTCCATCCTCTAGCTGTGCATCTGTTTCACCGATTCAGACTGCTGCACTGCAAAGCAGTCATGAATTAATGCAAACCAAAACAAAAGAGGAGAAAACACGAACAAGCGATTCATAGATTTCCTGCATGTCTGCGGCCAGAAGCGGCATTTCTTCCTTTCCGCTTGGGAGTGTGCGAGTGTGTGTACTGAACGACATCCCGTCTCTCTCAGCAGTCTGGTCACACTGACAGAGTTAATGAAGTCTGAGCAGCTTATTATGGAGACAGCCGTGGCCACAGATTAAAGAGAGACATCACAGCCATACATCCGTCCGCTTGGCTCGCTCGGTGCCCTTCGCATGTATCGAACGCTGCCAGGAGCTCGGAGAACCTCGATGCCGTTGCTAATTTTAACCGGTTTTCCATGCCGGCGAACAAATTATGCAAATCTGACAAACCGCACAGATACACAATGTGCACAGTTAATGAAAAATACTCCCAATCATCGGACTGTTTTTGTTGTTGTTTTTTTTTTTTATTTTAAATTCACCGTCAAGAGGCCGGAGCCAGTGATGGATTTTCTGCTGCAGGTTCGTTCTTCAAAAACATCGGCAGAGCCTTTTGAAAAATCCATTAAATTTCCACCTCTGCCTCGGCCGCTTTCGTCCATTACGCTGAACCGCAGAACGCGGCATATTCTCTCCTAAAATACACTTTTTGTCCCGGCGATAATTGCAGCATTTAAAATAAACCGCCCTCATTCTTCTCACTACTGGCACAGTGCTAACGCTCAGGAAAAAGCAAAACAAAACAGAGGCACAGAAAGCCGAGGCTGCAAGGAGCACGGCAATATAGAACAACCTGAGCTTTGCGAGGCTGGAAACCTGTTAAAATAACCACTTTTGATACGATTTGAACTTAAAAGGGGCAAGTAATTACAGATATTTAGGGTCGCTGCCTTTCTGAATCAGAGCAGTGATCAAAATATTGAAAGTGTTTGACATTCTTTCCTTCCTAATTTCTTAAATATATGGAAACAAAAAAAAATTCCACCGACAGCATGCATTTCAAAACAGTTTTTTTTTTCTTAGCTTAGAGGAAATAACTAGGAAAACCAGAAGAATACAAGTTACATGATTCCACTGACGGGGATAGTCGTGTAATCTCCATTTGATTCAAAACTAAAACCTCTAGCCAGGAAATTGCAGAAAAGGGTTTTTTTTTCCTTTGATGTATTTCTATGCGTCTTACTATAATGTAAACGACACACACACACAAAACAAGGATTGTGAAATAAATTAAATGTTAGGATTAACACAAGAGCATGCCACACTTTTCAGATTGTATTTGCACAGATTGTATTTCATGCCGCTTCACAATTCTGCGTTACGTCACTCAAAATCTCAACGGAGTTTGTGGCTGTGGCGTAACACGACGTAAAAATGTTCCACAGGCTGTACCATAATGAGTTCAAGCCTTTCTCGCAAAGCGAGTTCGCATTTGTGGCTCTTGCCCTTTGAGGAACACTTTGCGGCCAACTTGTCAGTTGAAGAGCTTCATGCAGAAAATTTGCCTTTATTTCATATGCAGAGGCAGCCGGAGGCAGAAAGCAGGCAGCAGCGGCAGCACAGTAGAGTAACACTCCATTTAGGACGGGGGGAAGGCCTCTCGTCCTAGCCGACAGTCTGATACTGGGCTGCATGTACGATTCCAGCTTATGCCAGTCCTGTATTTTCATGCACTTGAACGTCTTGGCTAATGTTAGAGCACGTAAACATCCTCAGGAGCACATCCATTACCTGATGAAGTCTGTGTTCTTCCTCTTTTCTGTGCTTTCCAAGCGCCAATCTGAGATATTATCATTTGTTCAAGAAATTTCCTGCAGTGAATAATTTTGACTTTTGCTTTTACACCCGGCCTCTGAAAGCAATATCCAGACATTTATAGCAAATAATGACCCCCCAAATGCTAACACACAGGTACACACACACACACACACACAGTAGATTCAGTCCCTTTAGAAACAGCTTCACATTGCAGGAGGGAGACGACACAGGGAGCTTTTGGCAGAGGAGACTTAAACCTAATTGGACGTTTGATGTATGGTGACATTTGTTGAGGCCATAAAGAGGCGGCCAGGGCAAAGATTGAAAACTGGCGTCTGATTTTTAGTGTGCTAGCTCAAATTGAGTTACGACGAAGGTTAGCACTAAATAGGTTTCAAGAGGTCGGAGGTAATTGAAATTCTCTAAAGGTAGGAAGTGAAAAGAAGAAAGAAGTGGATGTAGATGACGGTACACCAGCAGCCTTTGCTGTGGCTTAACATGGTTTCTGCAGGTTTCACTGACTCAAATTTAAGACCTTTTAAGACCGCTATGAATGAAAATTAAGACATGTATCAGGACTGAAATGTACAAAAGAAAATGGGATAATTTGCACTGTAGTGTCAAACTTTTTTGCACAGAATGAGAATGAATGCAACATCGTACGAGTTGGCAACAGAAGTTTGCTAGCAGCCGAGACGAATGTTGTTCAGCTAACTGGTAATGACGCAAAAATGCTAGCCAGCTAGCAAACGCTTACTAGCAGCTAGGTAGCGTTAGCCTCAACGGCTTCCTGTATCAGAATGTACTCAAATGTGACTCAAAGTTTTTGCCTGACAGAAAAGTCCTAAAAGAAAAATGAACTAGAGTAAATTTCCTGCGACAACATGAAATGTAAGACCTGTGATTAATGTGTTCAAGGCCAACTTACATATTTTCTTATGACTGTAATACATTTTAAGGCCTTAATATTATGTACATACATTTAATATTTTTTAAATGTATGTAGACCTGACTAAGGTGTCCACATTGACCAATGATATGTTGCTGATCTGAAATAAATAAATGCATTATTTTTAAGTTCAATGTTCAGCAGCAACGTTCAAAGAAATTATTCAGAATTTTTATCACATTGCAAAAATAATTTTTTCAGACTAAATTTCCAGTTTTCAATACTTCTGAGATTCTCTCTCTCTCTATATATATATATATACAGTATATATACAGTTACAAGTACCTGGGAATACCACAAACAAATGGCAACCTCGATGAGGTCACAAGGAAAGGAGCCACAGCCAAATACCTCCAACGAATAAGGCAAGTCCTGAGAAGCCAGCTCAATGGCAAGAACAAGATCCGTGCAATAAACAGCTATGTCTTACCAGTAATCAGATAACCATGCATGGAGGGTTCCACCCCAAATCCAGCACCCTGAGACTGTACACAAACCGTAAGGAAGGAGGCAGAGGACTAGTGAGTGTGAGAGCCACTGTCCAGGATGAAACATCCAAGATTCATAAATACATCAAGGACAAAGCCTCAACGGACGATATGCTCAGGGAATGTCTCAGGCAATGGGGAACAGAGGATGAGGGGCTAGAGGTTCCATCATGGGAGAACAAGCCCCTACATGGGATGTACCACCGACAAATAACTGAAGTGGCTGATATCAGGAAATCCTACCAATGGCTGGACAAAGCTGGACTCAAGGACAGCACAGAGGCTCTCATCCTGGCTGCACAGGAACAGGCCCTAAACACCAGAGCAATAGAGGCTCAGATCTACCACACCAGACAAGACCCAAGGTGTAGGTTGTGCAAGGAGGCCCCTGAGACAGTCCAGCACATAACAGCAGGGTGCAAGATGCTGGCAGGGAAAGCGTACATGGAACGACATAACCAGGTGGCGGGCATAGTGTACAGGAACATCTGTGCAGAATATGGACTGGAAGCCCCGAGATCGAAGTGGGAAACACCCACAAAGGTGGTGGAGAATGACCGAGCTAAGATCCTGTGGGACTTCCAGATCCAGACAGACAAGATGGTAATGGCGAACCAACCGGACATTGTGGTGGTGGATAAAGAACAGAGGAAAGCCGTTGTGGTGGATGTAGCTACACCAAGTGACTACAACATCAGGAAAAAGGAGCATGAGAAACTGGAGAAATACCAGGGCCTCAGGGAGGAACTGGAAAAGAACTGGAAGGTGAAGACCACAGTGGTGCCTGTGGTCATCGGGGCCCTCGGGGCAGTCACCCCCAAACTGGAGCAGTGGCTAGAACAGATCCCAGGAACAACATCAGACATCTCAGTCCAGAAATGTGCAGTACTAGGCACAACCAAGATACTGCGCAGAACCCTCAAGCTCCCAGGCCTCTGGTAGAGGACCCGAGTTCAGAGGATGAAAAGAGACCACCCGCAGAGGGTGAGAAGGGAATTTTTTATATATATATATATATATATATATATATATATATATATATATATAGAGAGAGAGAGAGAGAGAGAGAGAGAATTAATTTCTGATAGTTCTAGAGACATCAGGCTTCAAACGCGGATTGTTTGATGGGCACTGATAAAACTGATGCAGCTTTAATAAATGGAAAGAACTAAAATCATAAAGATTGATTTTTTTCCCCCAAATTGTGTATGAACTCTTTTTTTATTAATGGAAGCATCATAACATAATATTGAGGCGAAATAAAATTTGCCAGAAGATCCACGTCAGTCAAGTATTTACTTCAGATTGTTGGTGGAGCAAATATTTCAAAACCACTTCTCAGGAAAAAATGTAATATAAAAAAATACAGCACATGGCAGAAAATGTAAATACTGAAACTAAAATAAAATCTAAAAAAAATGTAACAATAAGCAAATGGAAAAAAAAAAGAAAAAAGGTTGGTATTCCTGAGGCGCTGCTTCCTGAATACTGGAAAGTGACACTTTCTAAAGTGAGAGCTGAATGTTTTAGGGTTTAGCTTATGGTAAAAAAAAAAAAAGTAAATAAAAGGAGTGAAAGAGCGAAAAAGGAGAATCAGAACTCCACCGTCTGATTTTGATTGTAATACCTCGGCCATGTTGATGAGCCCCAGAGCCAGGGTCTTGTAGCCCAGGATGGTCCGGTTCTTGTATCTCTTCCGCCGCTGCAGCATGATCTGCAGCTTGTTGGCATCCCTCTTCAAGAAATGTGGGTACTGCAGATACAAACATACACACACACACACACACAACTTACAGGTGCACTATGGGTACATAGCGATAAAACAATTATACTGATGCCTGAATAATTAGATGGATCTTAATGGGTTGTTGCAGGAGACTTTATCACCTCCTGAATTTCTCCATGTTCTCCCCCAGCACCAAACCACTTAGTCACATCCAAACTATGACATAACCCGTCATTAAGGATCTCGACGGCTGAACTATAATTGGAACAAACTGGCTCCTGGAACAACGTTGAAAGCCGTGACAAGACTCTGCTGCTTAGTTTTAATGGGCTTCTCCGCTGCTTCAGCGCCACGGACGCTATAGCCGGTTTAATGTAAAATGTATAATGTCTGGCTCAGTGCGCACGCCGCGGTCCACAGGGAGACTATCTCTGACCTTTTTGCAGCGTTCAGCACCGGGGAGAATAAGGATGGGATGATTTGGAGCAGAAGAAACACTACAGGGAAGTAGATTAACTGTTCTCTGCATGAGTGCACAGAGTATACGTCACAGAGGCAAATGTGCATGATCTCCATATAAATAACCCCACATTTTTATTTTTTTTGGAGTTTGGAAAACCGCAGCACACTGTCCACACTAACAGCAGGTGCTTTTTTTTGTTTTTTGTTTTCGATGAATAACAGAGTGGGGCGCGGCGGATCCCTGTGAGCGTCTGATTCTGTACCTGCAGGGAGAAGGTGAGCTGCAAGTCGGTCTCCGTCAGTCCTGCCGAGGAGAGCAGGATCTCATTGGAGCGCAAGATCCGTTTGGAGCCCTGACGAGGAGACGGGAAGAAAAGATGAGCGAATATGAAGGAAACGATTTGCTGTCGCACAGAGAAAGTCCTAAACCGCACAATAAAACTTAGTGGAGAGAAACAACCCTGGAACAACAGAATATATTTACTTATAAAGATGGAAAATGACGCAGACAAATTATGCGTCATTTATCCTCTTGAACATTCTTGCAGAATGTTCAAGAAAAGTAAAATGCCAAGAAAAGTACAATGCCTTGAGGAGAAAAGTACAATGCCTTGAAAAACTAGACAGACACAGAGGGGGAACATTTTTTTTAGCAGGTTGTCAATTTAGAGCTACAATCTTCAATGGTTTTTTATTGGGATTTAGTTTTATAAAGCAACAAAAATAATGAGTGGAAGTAAAATGATCCATATTCCAAATATCTTTGCTAATAAAAATCTGAAAAGTGTGGTGTGGCATTTTATTTTTATGTATGCTCTCTGCACCACCTTTCATTGCTCCTCTGGGGATAAAGTGCGGTGCTTTGACCAGCATGCAAATGTGAGCAACAACCCAAAATCTGAAACTGTGCTTCACCCTGAACGTATTACCAATGCTTGCCACACTTTTCAGATTTGTGTGAAAATTGACAACCAATCGGGAAAGGAAACAAATAGTGAAATTTGTTGATTTAACATGACAAAATGTGATAAACATGTTTGTAAAGCCGTTTTATTTGACATTTCTGATTTCGTGTAAGTTAACTTTACTCCCCCACTGGCTGAATCAGCTGCTGGCTAGAAGTAAGAGCTACACGCACTGAGAAACAAAAGGCTTTCAGCTCTGCTATGTCTCTAGATAATTTAAAGTAAGCGTCCTTGGCAGAGTGTCTGGGAGGAAGTACATCCAGACCCAATAAACTGCCTGGAAAAAAAACAATGAGAAACTTTCCAGAAGGAAAAAGTTGGAAAACAGAATACTTTTTTTTGGTTTGTCCATCAACTTGGAAACATCTACTGGGCTACTTTTCTCAATAGAAGCAAACCTCAAGCCTTTAAGTCCTATAATTGGATTCTCCTAATTAAAGCGGCAGACATAATTGCTAAATGCAAGCTCAGTTAACTAAGGAGAACCTTGTTTGTGAGATTTAAGGAAGGCACAGCCATTTTGTTTGGCGCAGTTTTCATCTAGTGAGAAGTTTGGAAGTAAACCGCAACATTTTCTTGGTTTCGCCCCTGAAGCTGTTGTCATTGTCGTACCTGCAGCTTGACGGCGATGACCACCGAAGTCAGATCTTTGTCCAGCTCCTTCAGCATGATCAGCTTCTTCAGGG
The DNA here is from genome assembly GCA_033032245.1 of Poecilia picta. Taxonomy (NCBI): domain Eukaryota; kingdom Metazoa; phylum Chordata; class Actinopteri; order Cyprinodontiformes; family Poeciliidae; genus Poecilia; species Poecilia picta. The sequence goes on along the minus strand of CM065370.1, from coordinate 9,569,509 downwards.
TCAGGTTGAAGAGCCTGCAGAAAGACAAAAAAAAAAACATGAGATCAGATCCAATATTCAGCGTACTCACGGCGGCTTAGTCCGAGTTCACAGCAAAAGCGAAAAATGATCAACAAGCCAAAAGCGATCCATTTGTTCCCCACAGAGCTCAGCCCTTTGAAGAGATTCTTTGCAAGAGAGATTAACCACTTTGATGCCACTTTTATCAGCCTCCCCTTAGATTTCGGTCTGGTTTATTGCTTCATTTGTACCAGCGGGCATCTTCTGACAGGAAAAGAAATCGCAGCATTTTCTAAAGTAAAAAAAAAAAAAACCCTGATTTTTATCAGATTATCTAGATTTTAACCGATTTTCAAGATGAGTTGCTCCAATCTTAAAATTGGGTCATTTTTCTTTTTTTTTTTTAACATTTAGAATTTAGTTACAAACTTGACAAAGATTCACTTTCAACAAGGTCTGCAAAATATATGACAGATCTATACAACTAAAAAAATACATCAGTTGATTTTTATTATATTTGCTTAAAAGCACAACACAGAAAAGTGTAATTGCAAAGTGTAAAAAAAAATAAGTACAACATTCTATTGCAATTGTAGAATGATTTGGACTTTGACTATACCATTCTAACATGTGTATGTGCTTTGATCTGAATCCTTCCACTGTAAACTTGCCTGTATGTTCAAAGTTGTCAGACATACATGAGAAAATTTGTCACTTACCTTTTATTTCATAATTATTTGCTACTTCTTACATGACAGTTAAATTCCACCAGTAATAATATATATATACTTTAAAATACTGTTGTTAGTTTATAAATCACTGAACGGTTTAGCACCACAATACATTCAAGATCTGTTATTGCTGTACCAACCATCTAGACCCCTCAGATCTTCTGGTTCTGGTCTGCATCCCCAGAACCAGAACCAGAACCAAATGAGTAGAAGCAGCATTCAGTTTCTACGCACCACAAATTTGGAACAAACTTCCAGAAAACTGTAAAACAGCTGAAACACTGGATGCCTTTAAATCTCAACTTAAAACCCACCTGTTTAGAGTTGCTTCTGGCTAAATTAGGGTTAGAGTGTGGATTGTGATGTTTTAGATGTTTTTATCTTTACTTTTTATCTATTTATTAATTTCTTTTTATTTCTCTTTCTCACTGTTTACCTTCTAATGATGGAAAGCCTCCCCGGAAAACGTCCCAGTTAAACGACGTTTAACTAAAGTCCTACGGGGTTTAGAGTCCCAGTTGATGGCGTTTCAACTAAAAACCTAGAGGTTGGAGTCCTTGCCAAACGGTGTTTTTGACTAAAGTGCAAGAAGATTAGAGTCCCAGTTAAACAATGTTTAACTGAAGTCCTAAAAGGGGTGCAGGTTTTAATGTTTTTATCTTTTTAAATCTTTTTCAAAATCTTTCTCTCTCTGTTTATTCAATGTCACATGCTGTTTTTATTTTAATTATGTAAAGAACTTTGAAATGCCTTGCTGCTGAAATGTGCTATACACATAAAATTTGATTGATTGATGTACTATATATTTTAAATGTTTCTGGTTGTAATCAGAACAAAGACATGCTACCACAGCATGTCACTGAGATTATGAGAAATTTTTAGTCTAAAAACATGAAACTCAGAATTAAAATTTATATCTATTTAATTTCGGGGTGAAGTCTCACAAACTGCTCTGCTACGGTGCAGAGATTTTAATTCCTCCCTCCGAAGAAGCACGTTTGACTCAAATGAAAACTGAAATTAAAAGGAGGCGTCGAAGGCGGCTCAGCAGTTTATCTGACAAGACGCTGCAAAGATCCTCTCCAGCCCACGACTCAGACTGAAAATAGTTTTGCTATTTTTGTTAGGAAGCCAAGACTCTTATTTCCCTGATTGAAGATGACGATTACGTCAGATCACCGCAAACAAAAACCCTCGAACCAAAACTGCGACTCTTCACGTCAAAGGAATGAAAAGGAAATGAACTGAAGGCCAAAGCCAAGCCGAAACACTTGAACTGTTCAAAGGCACAAAGAGAGACGTCTTCTGAGACGTAGTGTAAGAAAGAGCCGACGGTGAATTAGACAATCCCGAGCTGAGGGGCAATGGGGTCAAACAGTGAGGGTCTTAGGAGCGAGGCAGAAGAAAAATACACACAAAATCATAAACAAAAGACTGAAAGATGATTAGAGAAAAGATGGGGAAACCAAGGGAAGATTTTATTTTTAAGTCTTATGTATTTATTGGTTTCCTTATTGTTCATCTCCTTAGTCTTACCAGCACTTATATGCTTTTGATTGACAGGTTTCGTGTTTTCAACCTCTGTTGCTTGAAGCGTTGGAATTTCCCATCACACTGTCTAGATAAATATTAATTGCTGTCGCGCTGTTGTTTTTATTGTGATTTGCTGTAAAGCTTAATTGCCCGTCGGGACATGAATAAAGATCCGAGTATGAAGCCGTCAGACAAAGAGAGAACCAGACATCAAAACCGGGAGAGATAATAAAAGAAGGGGACGTGACAATGATGGTTGACGATCTCAATAATATGAGAAATAAAAGTGAGGGAAAGAAATACTCCTTTTTTTGTTTCAGAAGTAACAAAAACAACCAAAAGACCTACATGGATACATCATCCAGAGATGAAAAGATCACATGATGACATATGTGGAGAACTTCTGAAACCCAAACACACGGAGTCAACATTAATAACCTCTATGAAGATTAAAGGCAGAGCGAGTGGACAGAAAACTCACTCTTTCATTCAAAACACATCTCTCCCAATCCTTTGCCGCCTCTCATCTCACCCAGACCTTCCACCAAATTCTCTCCGCTCACCCACTTTCATCTCTCTCCAAAGTGCTTGCGTTCCACATGCTGAAAGGGGCAACTTTCTTTCGACAGCTGATGAAACCACCGAGACGACTCAGCTGTGCGCACTCTGAGCCTCTCTCCTTGAAGCCGAGGCTTTCCGGCTCGCGATAAAAAATGGACAACAAAAAAAAGGGGGGTGGGGGGCTGAAGCTATGAATACAATCAAATCAATTTTTGCTTACTGATAGAGAGGGGGAGAGTTAAGTGTGTATCCAGCATCAGACTATCTTTAAGGTTGGGTTGTAGCCCTGCATCAGGCTTATGGGCATTTCTTCAAACTCTCCATAAGCATTATGCCTTAAAACATTATTGAATATGGGGGAAAAAGAATCACATATTTTAAAAATCTCAAACCCATCTTTTACAAGATTTCTGCAGGTTTCACCAACTTAAATTTAAGACTTTTTAAGACCACTATGGATAAAATTTAAGGCCTGTTTCACAACAGAAATGTACAAAAACACTGCATATTTTTTATAGTAGCAGTGCTGAGTGTTTTTGCATTGAATGTGCCAGTGGCAAAGACGTCATCCGACTAACTGACAACAATTTTGCACTTACTCCTGATGCAAAAAATGCTAGCTAGCTAGCAGGGATATGTTAACAGGTAGTTAGTGGTAGCATCAACCGCTTTGCCCGTCGGAACAGAATGAAGATGTCTGGATGCGACTCAAACATTTTTCTGATAGAAAAATACATACATTATACGAGAGCAAACTGTCCAGCAACAACAAATTTAAGACCTTTAATGTCTTAAATTACATATTTAAGGCCAACTTACTTCTTTTTGTTTTTGGATATTGTTTTTATGGGCTCTGGTGGCCTCCATTTGATGGTAGGCAGACAGGAAGGCGGGTATCGAGAGGGGGGGAAGGCATGCGGTGAGTGAGGCACAGTCGAGGGTCGAGCCGGCGACAGCCGCTGCGAGGACTCGGTCCTCAGTAAGTGGGTTGTGCTTATCCCCTGCGCCACCACAGCTCACCCGCCAACTTATATTTTTTATGCAAGTGTCTTTAAGGACTTTATTCTAAATATCTGACTTCAAATTTCTTAGATGTTTTAAGGATATGCAGACACCCTGCCTTTCAAAGTACTAGGCTATACTTTTTATACTTCCTAAAATATAAAAACCTACAGCTGAATTTTTCTCTGCAAGCATCAGTGCTTTAAACTAGCTGCCACACCTAAATTAGTCTCAGGTGCTCAAGTGTCGGGCTCCAAGGTGTAGATTAAAGCCAGGATTGATGGCTTCCCGACAGACATCTGCTTAGGTGCAATAAATCTCCCAGTGAATATTATTTGCCTTATATCATTTCCATTTTGAGAGGCAGCAAATGTCGTCAGCGGAAGCTGTGGTACAATTTTTTTTCATCAATCACAGCCCTGATGAGACAATTTATGTTTACGGGACTGCGGGGCGCTTCATCAGGCTTCACAGCTGTGAGTTATTACCACTGAAGGTTCCCGAAACTCCTTAAAAACTGGATGTTATTGCTAATGTTAAGCATCTGAAATGTTTGCCGAGTCAGGGATGGGAGGACAATTTAAAATTTCTGAAGAACATCTTAATTTATTGCCACAATTCCAAGTGATGTTGCACATGATTACTCCAGCTATGAGTGCTGGGATGATGCAACGGCTGGATTGTTTCCAAATGTCCCTGCAGATACATTTGCAGTAAACGGTACATCATTGTTGATCCGTGCCAGTGTTGCACAAACTGCTTTGCAGGTCTTAAAAGATTTTTATTCATGCAACTGAATTATTTTAGTAATCGATTATTTTGGATTTGGAAATAATCCAATTAGTTGGATTTAAAAAAAAAAAGCCACGTTCTATTTTACACAAGCCATTTTTTAATACAATATTAGAAATACAATGAATGGAACTAAAGTAATTCAATTGTTTTTTTTAAAATGAGAAAATAAACATTTTGTTTAAAAAATGCAACTGCACAGCATTCTGAACCAGGTGAAGCTAAAACTATGCCACTTGGAAAGGTTTGGCTAAAACAAAGGTGTTTTATCTTAAATAAAAATGTATATATCGTTTTAGTTTTTAATGCTCTGAATGTTATTTTTTTTCTCAGCATACATACTCCAGTTAACGAATAATCGATTACTAAATTAGCTGACAATTATTCCAATTATCGATTAATCACAATAAATCCGATTAATCATTTCAGCCCTAAATGCATGACATCCAGTTAAACATGAATGTATTCTGAAAAATTCCAACTATGTATTAAAATTGATTTCCAAAAACTTCTCTTGGACATTTTTTTTCTTTGCAACTTAAATCTCTTCCTAGCTTCCGACCGCCACACAGTCAGAGTCCGGTCACCAAAGCCGCTGGAGGGGAATCACATGGTAAAGGTCAAAACAGTCCGCCAACACTTCCTTTATGGTCCGGTTCTCACTTCTGGCTCGTCTCCTCAGGATCCCGTCACGGCGCCTCAGCGGCAGCCACTGCACGTCATTATCAATCAGAGCGAGAAGAAATGCCAAGGACAGCTGAGGATGACTCAAAGACAGATGAATCATTGTCTGATGACAACGGGTATAGCAGCACCGTCCTCGCATGTGGAGCGTTTTGACCGGAAAATGCGAAACCAGGTTCTTTTTTCCTCTCTTCCGGCAATTACGAACCGACCCGTACACAGCGGCAATATGATTATAGGTTGCAGAGTGTAATGGCGAAAAAACAACAAACCCATTTGTCTTTGTGGGAGCAAAGCTAATCCAGGATTTTGATTAATTCCCAACAGGACTGAGCCCTGTCGGCGCCAAATCTATTTTTCATGCAGATAATTGGATCCCAGCCTTGGATTACTGATGGTAAAAACTCTGTACTTGTTGGTGTGCAGCAAAATCTATTGTTTCCCTCTTCTGAGGCTCTTCTCTTTGTTTTCTCTCTTTCTTCGTCTCAGTCTGTTTTTTTGTTTCTCGGAAGGGAAATTTGTGTCTGGAGAAACTAAACAGAAAGGGTTTTGGGTGCTGTACAGGGACGCGTAGGAGGAAGAACCGTCTCTGTTTGGATCCACATGACCTCTTACATCTCATTGTTAGAACAATCGTCAACAATCTGATGGCCAAACCACAACTACCACAAGTGAATGGGAATTAACATAAATTTTTGCTTTTGTTCCTCAAATGCCTTCTTGTTTGACTCCAAAAAAGTAAAATGCTTCCCCTGAAAATCGTGTGTTTACAGTTTTTCCTTAGAACACATTAGTTTCACTTCCTCTGATGACAAGTAGTTCCAAAGAAACGGTACACTAGTAGTGCACAAGATTTGGGGAGGTTTATTAGGGAGAACAGTGGAGAATAAAATAGTGTATGCTCATGAAAAATAATTCATTTGGTTTAATAATTTAGATGTGAAGTAGTTCTCTGGGGTTAAATCTGAAAGTGGACAACGAGATTGAGATTTCAATCTCGTTCATACGTCGCGTTTTAGGTTTTTGCATTAGATTTTTCCCTCTGAAAACAACTTAGTAATGGGCACTGAGATTTTGTGCTGATTTGGTTGAAGAAAATTCTATTTTCTGTCATCTATCAGTTTTCCGTGGATGATCAAGAGACACTAAGGTAAATCTGCGTGTCATCAGCATATCTACGAAGATTGTTGTCATGTCTCCTTATGTCAATATCAAATATGATACACAATATTGGAATAAAAACCCTTGAGTTTACAGTGGATGCCAAGAACTTATTATCAATAAATCAACCCGGTGCATCAAGGGTTAGTCCCTTCACTGTTGCAAGTCTTCAGCTTTTATCTTGTCAAACCAGGTCACTTTTTTTTCACTTTTTTTTTTTTTTACAGGTTGCACAATGAAAAGCAAGCACAAGGGAGAGAGTTTGCTGAAGAATCCATTTAGTGTGTGTGAGTGTGTGTGTATGTTTATGTTGTTTACCGACTGAATACGTTTGTCGTAAAAAAAAAAAAAAGAAGAAAAAAACTCTATAAATCTATAGGACAGGCAGAAAAAGGCCCCCCAAGCCTGAATCACTGCAGCTGAATAGATGCTTAATGCACCTTTGACAGATAACGCCTCGTATTTTCCCGGCAGTAGCTGATATTTGATTGTTTATTTGTTTAGAGAAAAAGGCCTGGGTGGATGAAACGAGGGGGCTGAAGGAGGCAGAGAACGGTTCGATAATGTCTGTGGGCAGACTGACCTATGATATTCTAGAAAGGCCCGGCTCTGGAGGAACAAAAACAGTATGCCTGTCCGACAAGATGAAAAATACAACACACACACACACACGAAAGACATCAAATTACATCTAGTTTGTGTCATAAAAGTAAGACTTATTTAAATTATTTATTCTTTAGTCGTGGCATGTTTAAATAATAAACTCAAGTACCCTTGGTATAACAAGCTTCCAGATTAGCAATAGACTTGGCTTATTTCTCTTATCATTTAATCAATTAGATGGAGAGGAAATGCTAATTTTAACTAATAATATGCCACATATTAGTTAGCTTTTTATGCCTAAATAATTAATAGAATAAGAAGAGAAATGATGTATCCTCCAAAAGCACTCTTGAACTTTTTCACAACTTTGTCAAGCTACAAGAAATAAAATTGCATATTATGAAACTCTAAAAAGTATCCTTTGTATTTGTATTCAGTCCCATTCAAAGTCCACATCCCACCTTGATTTAGGACTTGATTTCTGTCCATCAAATCTGATCGAACTTTGATTATCTTCCAAAGAAGAAGGGGCATAATCTTCAGTCTCTAGATGTGCAGAGCTAGTAGAGCCAAAGCCCCAAAATAAAAGGTGGTTCTACAAAGTGTTGACTAAAAAGGGTTGAATGCAAATCCAAACCAGTCTGATTCCACCAGGCCCCAACCAAAGTGTATTGGCCAAGGTCTTTCCCAGTGACCACTAGAGGTAGATACTCTACCTTGTTAGAATAAGTGCGTATAAACAATGAACAGATTTTTTTTAGTCAACTTTATCCTTTTTCCCCTCCTCTCTTCATTCTCCTTGCCGGTCATTTTTCTTCTTTATGGCGCGTCTTTTCTATTATCGCACACTAGCCATCTTCCTCCTCTCCTTCCTCCACACTCGATCCGACTCTTGTCAACATAACTTCACCTCTTCCCTGACTTAAAGACTACAAGAAGACAACCGCTGTCCTCCCTCCCTTACATAACGCTAACTCTCCTTCCCCAAAGCTCCTGCTTCACGTCGTCTCCTAAAGTAACACGCCGTTCCCTCAGAGGTGATTATAAACGGCGGTGTCGGGGGCCCGTCACCATGCAACCTTCCCCTTTTTACGAGCTGCTTCCTTCGGCTCGTCTCCTTCAAACTCATTATCATTCCATCACATGGATTAGTCTGTGCGCAACACAAAGCCGGGCCAAGGCCGTTTTTCATTCTAACAGAGCAGCACACGCTCACTTAGGTCCAACGTCTTACAGATGACAGAACGCGCACGTTGCAGGCCAGATGATAGAAAAAGGAGCCAAAATGTTCAGCTTACACCACCTAATTAAAACAGTTTACACGAGTAACTCCAACGTACCATTTAAAGCAAGTAAGCTACTTTAAGACAGACAAGTATTTACGTCAAGTCATATCTTAAAACAATGCATATTCAGAACAGCTAGTTTTTAGTCATTCCATTCCTGCATTTAAAAGTCCTATAAATGAGGTACAAACAGTAGTGCTAATGTTGGTAGAGTTTTCTCCAGATGCATGGACAAAAGAGTAACACAATGCTGCCCCTACCCCATCTGTCACTGCACAATTAAATAAGTTAAGGGAAAATGTCATGATCAAGATCATACACTCTTCTTGAAGAGCAAAATGTACAAAATTTTTCCAACATCAGTGACTAAACATTAAACATTTCCTTGCCATTTCAGCCCCATCTACCACTGTTATTTATATAAAATATAACAAAAAGGTACCAAACATCAAGTCATTCTGCACAAATACCTGATTAAAATAGCATAAAATTCAGCAAATGTTTATTTTATATATTTGCTAGCAAGATCAACATAAGAATAAATAAAATGTAACAGTGTCAGTTTTAGTCCAATGATCAGTTTTGTTGTCAGTAGTAGGAAAATTACTTGCGCTTGTGTTTTGACAAAAATTTATCAGACCACATTACACATTTTAATTTTTTTGTTAATACAGTACAAATCTGATATTACTTTAGGTTAACAAAGAAACTCGTGTTTAATGTCCAGTTATTGCAGGTTTATAATTGTAGAAATGCATTAAGTTTGGCAATATGTTTTAGAAGAATCCAGCAAAGTCAACAGCATCTCCGATTACCATTTCAAACTTCAGTTTGTTGATCGAGTTCTATAAAAAGCAATTATTTACAGCTAGCTAATGTCCAGAAAAGAAAGACGGGGAAAAAAGAAAAATTAACTCCTTCAAAACTGTCATTTAGAGAGCTGATAAATAACTTCTGCTGCAGAGCACATTTGTAAGTTCGCCACAAACCTTGAACAAACAAACGTTTCATTTTACGACAAACTGATCCAACTCAAGGTGAGGATCATTATTACGGGATAGAAGTTGTTTTCACCCGCAGACCAAACAGCATTCAGCTGCCTCTCTGGGAGAATGTGTGAATAAAACATGCTGAAGGGTTTCATGAGGCTCCATGTCATAATTACAGTCACAGAACTCAAAAAACATTGTTTTTAGTCCAGTCCACACAATTATGGTTACCACTGTTTGGGTTGGATGTTATGCGATGGTTTGTTGCTCAGAGAAATAAAAGTTACATTTACAAAAGATATTTTGGAGGTGTTGACTAACAGCTTAGTGTGAAGTCTGGATTTGATAACTGTGCATATAAATATAAAGTTGAAGATATGAAGCCCTTCCTTGCATCCTCTATTCAATTTTACTTTTGAACTCCTGAAAAATTATATACAATCTTCAAATTTCAGTGAGTAAACCATTACATGCATTTGCTTGTATATGCAAAATGATAGTAATCATGTTTTTAGGATGAACTTTTTTTGAACTTTTATGCAAAAAACAGCAACTGTTTCTGTTACAAGGTTTAAAAATGGAACATTTAACACAAAAATCGGCTTTTATTTCAACCCTGCGGCTCGTACACAATCAAAAACTCGTAACACACATCAATTGCGAGTGTTGCCCTCATTAAAAAAAGATCAATTACTTAATATTCATATTAAACTGTATGCGGTGTGGGATCTGTGTAAACACCTTTCTACTCACTCAGTCTGTTCTTCACCTTGACTGAAAACAATAACCTAAAGGCGTTAAAAGCAAAAAAAAAAAAAAGTCTGTTTCACTAATTGCCATAGGAAAATCTGCCAAACACATACAGCCAGACACTAAAGCAACAGGTAAACCAACACTGTCAGAAAGCATAGTTTAGGCTTTGATCCGTGGCTGCTGTGTGTTTGTCTTTGAAAGTGGATGTGTGTGTGTGTGTGTGTGTGTGTGTGTGTAATGTTTAAAGTGAGAGTCAGAGCTCATGTGGCTCAAAAACCTCTAATGGGCAGCTTTTGATCTTTGAGGGCATCAATAAGTTCATCGGCAGTCTCCACAACAAAAGTGAACACACAAGGACTCGTACAAATTAACCTGCCCGTTAAATCCTGAAAGCACTCGGACAAAGAAATGCTTTAATCAAGGCAGCGACAGAAAACAAAACAAAACCAACAAGAGTTTTGAATGGGTACAAAAGGAAGCAAACTACAACAGCACAAACATCTAGAGTGGATGCTTACAGGCAGCCAAAATAACAAGCACTTGGTTCATCACAAACATTCCTAAAATAGCTCCTGGCTGAGTGGATGAAGCCTCTAAAGATGTCAACGTAGCAGGGCAGAATGCATTTCCCTCGCTGGCTTTTATAAGACGTTTTTATATCAGACGACATAACTTATGCCAGGCTCTCAGTGTGTATTATGGCCAAGGAGCATGAGCGGTAGGACGGTTCAGTCTCTAAAGCATAAACAGACTCTGTAGCCGCTAGCTTGAACCACAGATTGCTCATTTAGCCGGAAAAGATTCGGAAATTAAGGTAATAACTTAGATGAAATTCTGAATAGCTACGAGTCCACGAGAGCAGAAAACAGGGCTCCCTTCCTGTTATAAAACTTAATGTTCCCGTTGTTTAATTTGTTTCTTCACTTAACTTTTTAATATTAGACAGCCTATCAAAGGATGTTAAAATACAGAATGCTAAACAACTCGTTTGTGGCGATGTTTGTGTTGTTTGTGTTGAGGACAGAATTAGCTTTAAAAGCAGAGGGAGGGGTAGGGCCCAATACACACTGTTCAAAACACCAAAAAAAAAAAAAGAAAAAAAAAAAAAAAAAAAAATCGCTCTACAAATAACTTATTTATGTAAATTAGCAGGGCACTATTAGCAAACAAGCTAATTTTTAGCATTGGTGGACATTTAATCATATTGTTTATCATTTATGATAAATTTGTTGTCAGGATAAGAATCTTGACTTAATGTCACAACAAAATCCAATTAATGTTAAAAAAAACATAACATTGCTGTCGGGATTGTTTTCACACCGTTTGTTCATTGTGAGTATTAATAATAAATACTAATAAGTTTTATGTGACTGGTGTCTTAAAGAAGCGTATTACAAAGCGGCATGTTTTTTCAAGAGTAGTATTTGTATGTGGGGGATATACAATCTAGTCATGCAGTTACCCAAACACAAAGTAATAAATGTTTAGTTACCACAAAATACCATGCCAAAACTCTAAAGCCATATTGTACACCATATTTTTTAGGTCTATGTGCTTTTGAATAATCTTATTTTGAGTGTGGAAAAAAACCCAGATAATTGTACGTTTCAAGAGAGAATAAAGAGAATAAAGTTTTGGGAATTCCTCTAAAACCTCTGGAGATCATTGGGCAAAGAAGGATTCTTCATGAAATATATCTCATAAAACTGAGTGTCCTCCTCATAAGATTGTCTTGAGTGTCTTCAGTCAGAGGCTTCATCTAAATCGCTGTAATACATTTAACTACAAGAGATCCTCCCTTCCCATAACCATAAGTATCTATAATGAGTCTTTGAAGAAACTTCCTTCTTTTGTTTCAATTCAGTATGGATCTCTGTTTTAAAGCCACGGTTCAGTACTTATCCATCAAGGTCAACAAAGTGGCGAGCGATGAAATCTATTTTTCGATGCACTGACGTTTTTGAATCCTTTAACATTTTGTAAACATTTCTAAATGAGCTGCTGCAGAATGTAGCAGACAAATGGCAGATCAGTGGAGAGATTTAGCTTTAGTTACAGAAGAAGTGAAAATACAAATTCCTCTCAATCCCTCTTCTCTGAACAACGGCTCACAGCCAAATTATTCTACGTTGGCAGTGGGGGGAATGTAAGTAACTGTCCTTTCTTGTCTAAATTGAATGTTCAACTCCTTTTTTTCTACCCTCAATGTCAGCTAGGACAGACTCTCCACTTTTGCAACCTCTCACAAGATGAAGTGTTTACAGATAATGGACATGCGAACGAGCAAATCAATTAAGTGCCATCAATAAAGGCAAGGATAAGCACTCTCCTGTATACTGTATTATAATCTGCATTTACAGCATCGATACGTGCCTGGAAAACACTAAAAACACTTTGCGAAAGAGGACAGGATGGACATTCTGTTACATTTTGGGACCCCGGGGCGGCCTTCCTTCATCTGAAGCCCTCTCTGATGAAATCCAGCCAGGCTGCAGAACAGAATGAGTCAGATAGCTCTGCAGTCTGCTCCTCTTCCACTCTGACAGTTTTGTGACAAACAATGAGCTTCAGGAGGAGGCCGGGGGCTGAGGGAGGTTTTCTGAATATCAGATACGAGTGACATGGGGAGGGGGGCGAGAAGCTGTGAGGCTCAGGCACGGAGCATTTGGCATAGGTGATTGCACATCGTCGGGCTTGGAGTGTACGTGTAAGCTGCAGGTGTTACAGCCTGAGCAGATGATTGGGATGCTGGTCACATTGGCATTCAGACTCCAGTGAGGATCAGGCTTCCCTCCATCCTCACTCGGAGTGGTGCAGCAGATTAATGCTGGAGCATCAGGAGAATTCTCCTACTTATGAAGGCATCTTTAATAAAAATCTTCTCATGGTTAATTTGCAAATCGTCACTTAATTTCCTTATATACGACTTAACTTAGCTTTGTACGTTTCAACTTTAACTGTATTATATAGCCAGGTGAAGGATTACATAAGTATTGGTTCAATTTATTTAGGCTGAATGATTAATCGTGATTAATCATTAATTGATTATTGAAACAACGTCACCTAATTTAGTAATTGATTAATCCTCAACAGGAGTATACAGACTTATGAAAAGCCATAATATGCTAAACAAAAAAAAAACATACTCAGCGCTGTAATTAAACCAAAACTGTACAAAATAATCTATACATTTTACTTTTAAGGTAATAAAACCACCTTCGTATATAAACATACACCACCCAAAAATCTTCAAGTAGTGTAGTTTTAGCTTCACTTGGTTCTTCAATTATTAATAACGATCCAAAAAAAATAAACAGATTAGCTATGTTATAGCATTTTAGGCAATATAATGTTTATTTTAAAAAGCTATTTAATTATTTGTTTGGCATCTCTCAATGAGTTTCTGATATCGTTTAAAAAGGCTGAAGTGGTTAAATGAAAAATCTGCAGAATGTGGTAATTTTTCAATCCAATTAATCGATTACTAAAATAATGGTCTGTTGCAGCCCTAATCCAAAAGGAAGTTTACATTCAACAACTGTGACTCAGTGTGGTACAGAAAATGAATCATATGACACACGGAGCATTAGTGACGCACCCAGCTGGGCTCGTTTATTAAATATCTCATTGTTATTAAAAAGTTATATTCAGAAACGCAAATGTCAGGCACAGGTGGGAAGAGTCCATTCAGAATGGTCTCTGACGCAGAGTCAGAGATATTGAGGTCATGTTTGATGAACTGATTTGTTGCCAAAAGAGCCACAGCTCTATTTTATTTTCTATAAACAACCTACTGAAATCAGCTGAAAATGTACAATTTTGTGTCAAACCTGCCCCCAGAAAATTTTTAATTAAATCTGTAGAATTAAATGCAAGTCATTCCCGATTAGAGAGCAAGCTGTTGCTGTTTCGACAACTCCCTTAAGGAATTTGGTACCATTAAAATTGATTCAAGTAAGGTTTGCCTTCTCAAAACATTTTTTTTTCTTATGCGATTGATGAATCTTTAACCTTCAGGATACTCAAACTATAGTTAGAGAAAATAATTTTGGATCAAACCTGCCATCTTCTCCTTTTTAATAGACGTATCTGATCGAATTCCTCCCACCGCTTTTTAGACAGACTTTAAAATCACTCAGCACACTCTTGAGGCATTGAAGGTCAAAAGTTATCAAAGGATTTTTCTTACATCAAAGCATGTGGGTGTGGCTTAGTGTCAAAATCTGACTACTCGCCATGAAACTTCAAGGTGCAATAACTTCCAAATGCAAGGTCACAGCTGAATCAGACTTTCTATGTTTCATTACATCGTGGCACCAATCACATTCACATGGTCAATTGATATCACCTTAGGCCCGCTGACTTCCAAGGGGATGTCACCTGATTTTCCTGCTGGATGTCTTACCTTTACTCTTTGATTCATATAGGTTTAAAGCTGCAAAGCCTAACCTTAACCCAATCATTCATTCAATCAATTCATTCATGATGAATACTGTCATCTGAACCGTGTGGATGTGGCCGAATGGCGAATTTCAACCCCTGGCCTTACGCATATGGTCATCTCTAAATCATACATGCGTCATCTGATTTTCACCAAACATTTCTGATTTACTTTTGTGAACCTCTAAAGAGTCCAAGATGTAATTTGCCTCCACTGCGCACCCTAGGTTATTCCATCGGTTATTTCTTCTTACTACATCAGTCGTTCTGCACCAGATGTTTTGTGCATCATCAGGGAGTAACTATTGAACACTTCGATGTGCATCGCCTAGAGGACACGAGCAGGAACTGGGCTCGTTGACGGTGGCGAGTGGGTGGCATTGCTGGACCCCCCCGCTGTTGCCATAAGGCCAGAGGGGCACTGAGCTACCGAGGGCCATATGAGGTTGCTTGCAGCTTTAATTCTCTGATTATTTCTTATAGCAGCTATGGTTTAAAAGTTTTAGACCAACTCCAAACTGTGTGATATAGGTAGAATGTTTTTTTTTGTTTTTGTTATGAAACTGCCTCGATCTCGACTCCTGACCGCAGGAAGGAAGGAAATAGCAGAGCAGCAGCTCCAATCCAGACATAATTTATGTCTATTTTAGAGCGGTTTGGCTCTAAAGTTGAATTTAAATCACTCTTTACTCTGAGGAAATCTATATGAAATAAGCGAGATGTGTATCGTTTAAAGTAACCATATGCATACAAACAGCCGCCGCGGTGTGTCTGCCTCATTCAGACTTAAAATCAGTGTTATCAGCCAACTTGGACAGAAGCATTTGCTGTAATCTCCATCTCAGAACACAAATACTGACAGATATTTTAACATTAGTGGTAAAATTCTGTTAAAAAGGTTTTGATTTAAATATACAAGTACTGTCTCTATCCTGTGAACAAAGTTGTCCATGCTTCCTTTGATTGATGACTTCAATAAAGATTGGTGGATTTTATTATTTGAATGCTGTTTGAAAAAAAAAAAAACATCACACAGGGTTGAACAATGAGTTGTTATCACAATAACATTGTACACACTATGCATTTTGCAAAGAACTGCTTGGCAATTAATTAACTTCCAGCATTAATTATGGTAGTTTTTACCAAAACCACAGCAAATCATATGTTTTCAGAGCATCACGCCTCACAACTGACGTGTTAAGAGAAAATATCAACTGCAGAGTAAAAATTGGAGGGTTAATAGATGCATTCAATGCTGAGGATACTGAACCAATGGGAAATGCTTAGCATTCTCCCACAAAAATGTTCTGGCTTTAGTTCAGATCATCTGAAAACTGTTTTGGATTCACAAGAAGAAAAACTACCCCCAAAAAGTTCAAGCAGCTTAGCAGTATTAGGATTATTTAATGTTCTCCCGTTTAATTTTTTTTTTCTTTTTCTCATATAAACACCATAAAAGCTGAATGTTTTATTCAAGGTTATCACACTGTGAGAATCTCAAAGCAGCACAACCCAGCATGCAGCTAATCATTTTGGGTCTCCCAGTTTAATATCTGATCCTAACTTCCTACTTAAGCTTCCAAAACTCTAAATCCCTGAGCAATATCAGCATCCTGATGGAACCGCACTCAGCAGAAGCTGCTTTATGGGGGAGACCTGTGGATTCTATCAACATGCGGCCACATTGCAGCGGCATTAGCAGCGACAGCCCATTGGCACGATATCGCTCCCCCGTCACGGTGCTGTCCCAGTTCACGTCTGAGCAGTGTTCATGCAAAACAGTGCACAGCCTCCGGTCCTGCTGACACACATTACAGACTGATAGCGCTGCCTGCTCATCACTCACTACAAGGGGAAGTAAACGTCCACGCCGAGTAGCAGCTTATTATGGTGCAGGTGATCAATATGTATGAATGGTTTGGCATCATCTCAGAGGCTGACAGTGGAAAGGGGAAGCAGAGGAAAGAGGCAGAGCATCAGTGTATGTATGGCAACTCTGTCCTAAACCAGCAGCTTTTAATATAGTACGTATTGATCCAAGCTGCGTCCCTCCATGTTGTGAAGCTGCAGTCTGTCTGATTGAATGTCTACTGGTTCGGTTAGGCTAAAATCAGGTTAAGTTAAAAGCATTTTTAGTTCAAGCCAACGAAAACGACCCTAATATTAAAGTGCGTTGCATTTGAACAACTGTAAGTAGCTAATTAATATAGTTTGGCCTTCGTGCATAATGTTTCGGAAATGTTTTGAAAGCTCCCCGATGATAATATTTAGTCTGGAGAGTCATTCCCGAGAGAAAAAATTGAAGATTGCAGATAAATAACAGTGAAGGTCCAATCCATGTTCAGGAGCTAATAAGCCCTTGGTCTTTTGGGAATATTGATACATAAATAAATCACTTTCGGACTCCATCATATTTGGATTCCACTGGCTGCTGCTGTCATTGAAGCTTGTGAAAGAAAAACTGTTTAATTTTAATAAAAATAAATGGCAGCTTTGATCAATCATAAATAAAGGAGGAAAATTGACGTGATGGTAGCTGTTGCTCATTATGAGAATATGTACAATCCCGTGAAAAAGTATACCTGCTGAACAGCTTCTGTCACATTAGGTCAAGGTCAGGTCAAGTTCTTTTGTGTGGCACATTTCAGCAAAAAGGCAGTTCAAAGTTCTTTACATCATGAAAACGTCACAGTCACAAACAATTACAACATACTGTGAAGTAAAAAGATTTGTGTGGATTTCATTTTTAAAATAATAAAGATTCTGCAAAGACCTTTGTTAACTTCAGCTGGTCAGCACTTCGTAGAATTTTCCTGCAATTGCAGCTACAGATCTTTTGAGGTATACCGGCTTTGCGCGTCAACAGACTGAAATTTTGCCCATTGCTCTTTTGCAAAGCTTGAAAATTGCACTTCACAGATGCTCTCCATGCAGTTTCACTGAGCATAGACAAAACTGCATGTTTGGCGAAAGACTAATGGTTTTAGGTCTATATTT
Organism: Poecilia picta; assembly: GCA_033032245.1. Taxonomy (NCBI): domain Eukaryota; kingdom Metazoa; phylum Chordata; class Actinopteri; order Cyprinodontiformes; family Poeciliidae; genus Poecilia; species Poecilia picta. Next base: position 9,551,977 of record CM065370.1, on the reverse strand, counting down.
TAACGCAAGAACAGGCTTTGAACTAAATGAATGCATTTAAGCACCAGCTGTATGTTTAAGGTTATTGTCCTACTCTTGTGTAAACCTGATTTTTAGGCGCATGTGCCGAGCTTCACTCCCTATGAACATGGTGATGCCTTTTCTGCTTCTTTTTGCATTTTGCACGTAGGCCAAAATGTTTGGTTTTAGTACAATCTAACCAAAGCACCTTCTACTACAAGTTTGCTCAGTCTCCTCCAATGCTTGTGGCAAATCTCTTACGGCCATCTTTCAGATAACTGTTTTCTTCTTGCGACTTTTCTATACAGGCTAAATTTGTGGAGAGCATGACTAAGTTTTCTTGTCGACATGAGCTATGGCTCCACCCGAGTTGCTCTTAATCCTCTAATAAACCACAATAAATTACACCTAAGTTTCTGGTTGCAGCATGACAAAATGTGTAAAAGGCTACTGGACGTGAATACCATCCATTAAAACGTTTAGGTAAGAATTATTCTAATGTTTGTTTTCAATATGAATAAACTACATTGCGTGGAAAATCTGAACATTCAATGCCAACCAAGTCTGCCATTCTGGGGATTAAAGTGTTAAAGATGACGTACGGAACAGGCAAACTGTGCTCAGGTGTTCATATTTCCCTAACCCTGATATCATAAGAGGACTTTTAATAGGGCTTCCTGGGATTAATTTGGATGCGTTCATTTACAAAACATTAATGTGTTCTTGACTTTCCACTTACTTCTAAATGGCTCCACTGGTGTGTGTGTGTGTTTGTCGTACCTTAAAGAGCAACTGAGCGGATTCTGACGTAGTATAAATTTTAAAATCGCATACGGTTTAAATATCAAAACTCGTGTTTATAGCCACTTAGAAATTTTCATTTCTGTTGGTGTGTTTTTATTTATATGGAATTAAATTAGTGGAAGCAATGTCTCAAAACCAGAATATCAAAAATAAAATAAAATAAAATGTTAAAAATTACCTTCCTGTTTAAATATCCCGCATTTGTTTTGAATTAAAATGGGGTTTCGATGTAAATGAGTGTCCTCCTGGGATTTAAGCTACAAATCCCAAGGTGGACAAATAATAATAGATGCAAATATCACCTTGATACAGAAGGTGAGTTCTTTTATACAAACAGCAGACAGTGATTAGATGAAATGTCTTTTCATCAGCTAATGGAACCGGTACTAATCTTTCAAATAACATCTGCTTTTTGCCATTTTGTCTTTTGGGGGTTTTTTTGTCGGCAGCTTTGAGGACAATATCGTAAAAGTGCTTCGTAACTTACCGGCTATAAATAAACGAGCTGTGCGACATGAGTGTCAAGCAGCAACTGGGGCCTTGGTTGTTTATCAGAGACTCTTGTCATTTAGTTTTTTTTATTTTCCAGACATGAACTGAAGCCCTCTGTCATCATGAAAGGCTTTTTCTCCAGCTCTGTGGCATTTCACTTTTTCAATGTTTTTGTGCCTGGATGTGAAGACGAGTCAACATTTGTAAGTCGAATCTAATAATAAATCAGCCAGCTAGAAGCTGACATTAAGTCCCTCTATGCGTGTTGGTACTTTACTAAACAAATTATTCCCTTAAAAAGCAAAAGCACGCACATTCTGGTTCCTTAAAACAACGCCTCACAGTCTTCAACAATACAAAACTCCTGTAAGCGTCTTTTTGCTGTGCCATTTCCCTTTTTTATCTTTTTTTTTTTTAAACTCTCTCAAGCTGTCCACCACTGTCGGCCAACAAAAAGCAGAGCTAGCTGTCCCTCTGGCTGTCATCTCATGCCCACTCCCTGCCACCTATTCAAGGCCTGTTCCAGTTTTCCTCTGGCTATCCACAAATTTCCATCTGTCTCTTCTGATAGCACCACTGTTTTCCCTCCAACCCAAAGCCCTGCTCTCTCTTCTGCTTCTCATTACTTTTTTAAGTCAACTTTTAGTTTTGGTTTGACGTCGAACCTACTGGTTGTAAATGTGTGCAGTCCAATGCAGTCTATCAACAACATATCCTGAATTAGGGCTGCAACTAAGGATTGTTTTAGCAATCGATTATTCTGACAATCGGATTTAAGAAATTGATGAAAAGATTCAACTAAAATGCAATTAACAGCATTTATTTGGTGCATTTGAAACAGGTGAAGATAAAACTAACATTTTGGGTAAAACATTATCTTCAATGCAAAATGTACACTTTTGCTCAGTTTGGCTTAATTACTATTCTGAATTTTTTTTTTAGCAAATGACCTTTTTGAGTCTATGCTTCAGCTAATGATTAATCATTTACTAAATTAGTTGACAATTATTCCAATAATCGATTAATGACAATTGTGTAAGGCCTATTCTGAATAGATGTTGGTTTCAGTTTGTTGTGCCTCCGTTAGCCATATTTTTGTCTCCATTTATTCTTAAAAAGATAGAAGCAAAAAAACATGGCTGTAGAATCAGTGTTGGATTATTAAATTAATAAGACGAGACAACGCAGGATTTCATAAGGCAGGAGCAGGGACATTTAAATCACAAAGATTTGATTTTTCTAAATCATAGGTTGCCAGACTTGCATGTTGGCTGAAATGAACACAGTATCAGAGCAGACATTAATGGATGTGGTGCAAGCAGCAGCACATTGGAACTGAGTACATAGGAGTAAAAAGACAGGACAAGTCATCTGTGGAATAATGTATTGTGCAGACTGGAGTGTAAATGATGTTTTCTGTGGAACCCTCTTCTAGGGAAACATGATCCAAGTGAAACTGAACAAGCTGATTTAAGAATCCAGCTGGGGGAGTCGAATGCAGCCTACAGAGATGGAGGAATAATCTGAAAACTACCCAGCAAAAAAAAAAAAAAAGCAGCATGCACACACTACACGTGATAAATGGACACTTCTACAGTAATTCTATGATTGGTGCTGGAGGTCCTTTGTGCCTGCTGGAATAATGAGCTGGAAGAGTAAGCTGGAGAGCCTTAGTCAAATAAAAAGCATTAGAAATGAGTGTTGATATTTCACAAAAACTCTGATGTAATCTACCATGGCTTAACTTAGAGTAATTTTTGATATTACCAATACGACATAATTTATTTTAACTTCTGGAAGTTTAACCAACAGTACTAACAATGCTATTATCGATTTGAAAAATTACCAAAAAAACAAGGATGCATGAAATTGGACATAAAATAAATCTCAGCCGACTGAATCCAGCAAATGTCCACCTCTGTGCCAGAAACACGTTGAACTCTGACCCCGCCACTGTTACTGCGGAAAGAAGACTCAAAGTTGGGGTGTTTTCAGTATGGCAAGTCAGATTTGTTAGAAGATTTAAGAAAGTATTTGAAGATTTGGAAAGTAGATTTTCTACAATTCACTGTTGCTGTGAAAGAGTGAGAAAGAGCAAGACTTCAGCAAATAAGATGGACCGCAAGTTAGATCTTCATTTTACAGGGAAAACAAACTGCTGCTTTTAAAGCTGCACTAATCATGCTAATTGTTAAAACAGTTTCCACTTTGTGTATTAATGTATATTATGGTGCAATTGGTGTTGAAACTAATAAAATAGCACATATAAGCATTTTTAGAGGAAATTTTGAGCACTCAATAGGGGTGCAACGATTGTAATTTTCTGGCTTATCGCAGATTACTGATCTTTTAAAAAGCATAACCTGCCAAATCCGATTTTGGCTGGTACCATTTTTTTGTCTGAAATGTCACTTAATATAGCAAGAAAATTGTTGAATTGGCCACAGTGGGGAGACTATTGTTAACTGTAGACATGCAGACATGATCTGATGGGCCGGTTTATGAGTCAAACCTGCCTCACAGGACAGCAGAAGAGGAAAGTTACTGATTTTTAGACCTTGGCTGAGGTAGATAAAATTGGTGGATAAGATCGGCTTCACATGTAAAAGTCAGACAATCACCGATATCCAAAAATTAAGGAAATCGGCGATGATTGTTTGATGCACCCCTAGTATTCAAGCATTTTACCTATTTGGGGACAACTGTAGCCCCTAGCAAACCCACAAACACCGATAGGCCGCTGTATCTTAAATTATTCTTCCAAGAGAGAAATCCAAATTTGCAGAAATTGTCTTTGATGGCAAAATTTGAAGTGCATCTCCTTGTAAAATGAAAACCTATGAATGGTTATCTTTTATTGACAACAGTAGTTATCAATACAAGCAGAAGAACAACAACTAGAACATCATCATAACAAATATGATTAAGTCAGATGTGATGCTATTCTCAGATTCAAGTTCCATCTGACAGGTTGGAGGGGAAAGAAATGCAGTCTTGCATAACATTCATACTATTACAGCCTGGATAATATTCCATCAAAGTAATTCTTTGCGACTGCAGCGCAGCACACACTGAAACTGTGATGCCGATTGTGATTTGATGTGGCGGACAGTTCCATTTGACCAATGACAAAACTCATCCGAACAGAAAGTTGCAGCTTCTGATTCATCTGTGGAAAGTTTTTTCCCCTGTTTATTGAAATGCCACCACACTCAGTAACTTCAAACATCAAAGGTGTGAAGATTCCCGAGACTGTCGAGATATCTGAGCAGCGACCGCACAAAATCCCCAAGACTTTCTACCCTCTGAGCAGCTGGGCTTGCCTGTACACGCGGGCACACACTCATCTGCTCTCGGAGCTGCTTGTGCCTGCTTAGCATTCGGTGATCTCCTACGCAAGCATGTGTGTGTTCATCGATGAATAAGCACATCAGTCTGCCAGCACATGCGTGTGGGTGCTTCAGTGAAACCCAGTGTAAATGTATGTGCCAGTCTGAGGGCGTGGGCGAAACAGACAGAGAAACAGAGTGGGTGATTGAACGCTGGCATAAGTAGGTTACAGGTCGTACATAGCGCGGTTGCGGTCTCCATTTGTGCCACTCAACCACATGAACAATGTGCGCTATACAGGCAGATGAATGTGGCTTTCCCGTGCAGCTACATGTGTGCTTTCCAGTGACTCATATATAACAGCAGCAGTTAAAACAGATGAACCGAGTGTGTGCGTTTCTTTGCAACATGTGTAGATTTAAACTCTGCCGTGGCTCTCCACTGTGTGCTTTTGCACACAGCAGGGGAGGAACTATTTGAGCATGCGACTGCATGTAGGTGGCCGAGCGATTCAGTTTTCGATGTTTTTAATACGGGGCGATCCAATACGCACATGTCGGTACGTGGGCGGCAGCCAATGTCAGATTCTGAAAGAGATAGGAGTTAACGGTGCATGTTTTGGGAGATGTCAGCTGACAGTCGGATCCAAGGAGGAAGAACTTGGGATGGAGGAAAAAAATGAGGGGGTTGTTGTAGAGCGATAAAAGAAGAAGAAGTAAAAAACAGTAATTGGTATCCAGGAAGGGAAACTTTGCAGAAGAAGAAAGGGAGGAGACAAAAAAAGGACAAGTTTTGAAAAAGAATCTTGAGCAAAGTGAATGTGTTGAGTCACAGCTCGTGAATATAATGGTGGTGAGTCAGTGAACAGGAAGAATGGTGCAGAAATGGAGCAGAGAGAATATGAAGATGAATATATTTGCACACTTACCTCACAGAGTATTGTAAGCATATGTACACTTAACATATAGCTTTGATCTACTCCTACACTGGGAAATCAAAAAAAAAAAAAAAAACAAAACAGGATGACATCCAATCACAGCTCCACTACACACGTACACAAACGCAGATTTAATACGACTGTAAGCGCTCTGCAATAAACAGAAAAGGGTTCCTTTGAGTAATAATGACAAATTGCAGTGAATGGCCTGAACTCAACCTGTTGAACAGCAATTACCCAAAATGACACAGACCTCATGTTGTGTTTAAGGGCATGTGTTTTCTGTTCATTTGAGGAAGAAAGAGAGGGAGAGACAGACACACACACAGAGAGAGAGAAAAGTCCAACAATGTTCTGACAAGAAGCCAGCTTTTTCATTCTGGCTCTGTTCAGTGTAGCCACAAGGCTGAAAGATGATGAAGTTACATTTTCAAACACTTCTTACACGGAAAGATTATTATTGCTAATAATAATAATAATAATAATAATAATAATAATAGACCTTACATTTAAATTCTTGTTTTGCTGGATTTCCTTTATAATTAAAAATTTTAAAAGATAAACCGACCACACTATAAGGAACAGTTCATGAACCGGCACCATGAAGCAAGACTGGTGACTTTTGTTGTAATTTCCAGTTTCGAAAAACCAGTTCACTTCCTACCTGTCTGTCACCATGGCAACCTATGATGGAAACCTAACTTGCTCCAGAGCAGGTCAGAAAATACAGGATGTCAACAACTTAAATGTATGAGTAAAAAATAAATTAAATTAAAAATAAAAGTGGTGCCTGAACTGTTCCTCTTCTTACCTTCCCCTCACTGAGCTGAACTTAAACTTTTTACTGCCAGCTAAAAAACTTTCAGAGACCTGTCAGCAGAATTGATATTATGTACCCACGGAGACTGATTACTCTTAAGCTCGTTCCTGTTTGTAGCATTGATTGGAAATCAATGTTCATTACATTTCCTAATGAAAATGCCAACCTATGAAAAGATAAGTTCACTTCTCAAGAGTCAAAGTGCAGAGTGCACCAATCTCTGAAGGAGGACTTCTTTTGTCTCTAGAGAGCAATCTTTATTATACGTTTACCGAATGTTGGGATGAGTGGCTACATATGGGCAGATGCCCAGGGTGGCATCAGAAAAGGGTCTTACACTCAAGAACTAGAAAAGATTTAATTTGCATGATATATGCAATACAGATGCAATTAAAAGTCTAGGTGCACATGAATCAATCAGTTTATGATTGCATGCAACAAAATGTTGAAGTATAACCCGGAATCTCTGTTACTCTTTCATTATAAGTAAAAAAAAAAGAAAAAAAAAGAAAAGGTCTTTGAGAGAGTTGCTTTCAGCATGTTCACTCATAAACTGGAGGTTGGTTTGAAGTAGTGGAGGCTGAGAGTCGAGCCCAAGCTGTCCACCAACAGAAAACATCCACCGTCATCTTTAATATCACACAGTTTTTCTGGCCGTTTGCAAACTGTGAGACTGAAAGAAAAATACAAAAAAAGAAAAAAGGGAGGATGCTAAACAGAAAAAGGAAAGCGTTGGGCATCTCCTCTGTTTTTGTTATCTCGAGAGTGAGCGTACTGTTAATTGTCTGCTTTGTTTCACTGATATTCAAGAACTCCTACGTATATCATATTACCTTGTGAAATCCTTCCTCACAAAAGCAGAAACAGCTCGTGCATTGTTGTCCTCAGGCCTCTGATAATTACATTTTCGGAAGACGCATGTGTCAAAGATTTGCTTCTCCTTCGAACCATAAGAAGTCGTTTCAACAATCACAGTGTATTTTTTGTGTTATTGGGTGTAATGGGCGAATTGACACTTTGATTTAGCAAAGGTCCAGAGTGTTGTGTTGATTTACTGTGGCCTAAAATGGAATGGCCATGACGCAGCAGATCCGGGAAGGAAGCCATGACTAAATCTATGATAACGGATGAAGCTGCAGCAGCTCAGAGATTCAAAAATTGACTGTAAGCAGACAAAGGCAACGGCCACAAAAGTGCTCTTAGAGGCGGAAGCATTGGATCTGTAGGAACTGTGGGGCAGATAATTGGAGAATAGGGTTTATGTCAATTTTAAGACTTTTTAAGACCATGATGAAAAACATTTATGACCTGTATTACGACAGAGACATACAAAATAAAATCAGGAAACCAAGATTGTGACATTTCTGGGGTCTTTTTGTGGCTCTTGGCAGCTGCTTTGTGCTCTCTAGCTAGCCAACTAGTGAGCAAGTAAGCATTAGCAACTCGTTAACGATAGCCTTAACCACCTTAAGACAAAGATGGCTGGTCACAACTAAAACTTTCAGCCAATAAAATGGTCCCACTAGAAAATACCCTACATAAAATGACATTAAAAAGTCGTACCACAAGAGTTAAGACAAGTGATTAACGTCTTTAAGGGTAGTTCCATTTTCTTCAATGAATTTAAGACATTTTAAGACTTTAATTCTAGACATTTTACGGATGCGTGGACACCCTGTGAGAAGGTGGACAGAGCACAAGACAAATAGTCTAGATTTAGCTTCCTGCTGACATCATCAGCACATATGTTCCTATTGCAAGGGAGAGATAAGGGAGAGAGAGGTAGAAAATTGAAAACAAATGGAAGCAATGCAGGAGAAAGGTGAAGAGCACACAAGAGGGAAAATTAATGGTGTGAAGGATAAAAGAGCACTTGGCGCAAAGCTAATTTCTCCATTGGCTCATGTGTTTCTGCCCCAGCTGCTCCCCAAACCGTCGCTAAATCATCCTGGCTTTGTTCTCTTTCTGTTAAACCCGTTTTTTTTCTCCCTCTCACCTTCATTCAATCCGACCCATCTTTGCTCCTCCGCATAGGCCAGTACTATTCTCTCCTCTCACACCATCTTGGCTCTCCCACCCTCCCCCCAGACTTCTCACTACATGCCCTCCTCACCCACCTCCATCTGTCTAGCTTCATGATCCGTGGATGATTTACACAGATTTTCTTTGCCTTCCGCTCATTCAGACTGAATATCCATTTGGTGGAAGCGCCATCATTCGGTGTAAAATAACCCTCTGTTTAGCCATAACTAATCACTTTTAACTAATGCCTCGTTTCATTTTCAGCTCTGTTAGCCAGTGATACATCTCTGAATAAATGCCGAATAAATATGTAAATCTTTATCGTATGCAACATGGTCTCTTCAATGGTTTTTATCCACTGTAAAAGGGGGGGGGGATGATGATTGATGGTAAAATAAACTAAGCACAGCTCAAACTTCTTCTTTATTGAAAAAAAAATTATTAACTTTTGGAGCAGTGGTCCCAATGTCAGTTCTCTAGGATTAAAGTCCAGCATGTTTTTGTAAATACACTACAATCAAACGATTGGTTAATTAGCAGGCCTCTCCAGACCTTGATGACAGACTGAGGAGGTAATTCAGCCATTAGAACCAGCTGTGTTGAAGCAGAGACACGTCTCATAGGACGTTTCTCCTAAAATGGAGTTATGGTGCTTGACCAGTTCAAGTGAATGTTTGATTCTCCTGATGAATTCTGAAATGTAAAATAAATAAATCTGCCATTTTGTTTGGTGTGTGAAAACATCAATAAATGTGTTTTCTAAAGCACTTTGTCCAATGTTTAGTAAAAAGAAAAAAAAGTTGATAGTAAAGAAAATCAGAATATGTAGGTGAAATATAGAAAAAGGGGAAATATGGTGATCTGCATCTAGCAGTAATAGCTCTATAGGTGAACTGGAATTACACAAAGGGTTAATCACACTACCTTCTGATACAAAAACATACAGCCTAAAAATATCAAATGGGGGAGATAAAATGATCTGGTAAATGATTTGTGTTTAAACATAAAAACAGACACAAAAATGATTTATTTGTCTTCTGAAAGATTTATTTAGATCAACCTGACTGCGCCCCTACTCACTTACATAATTGTCTTTGCACCATCACTGACACAATCAGCTGTGGTGAATTGCTTGTGCCGTTCGCAAAGTCAAGCTCAAAATTAGTCTGTTGTTGTCACTGAAAGTCAAACCACTCTTTCTTCTGACCTGAGCCGTTTCTCAAAACCAACATCAATTAACTGGGATATGGCCGAGGCCTTTTAGGAAGTCCCTGACAAATCTGGAGTGAGGGCAACCTCTCAGACGTCTTAAACGCAACCAACTCTTCACTTCATCATCTCTCGTCCCCTGAAGATCTTATGTTCCCTCTGTTCTTATTTCCTTCTTGCTCGAGTCGCTCTTTGCCGGGTTTCTGCAGAGAGTAGAAAAGTCACTCAGTTGACATGAGCTGACACATCGCCTGAAGCAGGAACACCACGGCAGGACCATGGAAAGAGAAAAGTTAGGCATAATTCAATAGAGGCTGCAATGGAGAGAGTAGGCACAGGAAATGCAATACAACGGCATCGAAGCCGACAATGAGTGACGACATGCAAACCAACACACAAGCTCAACCACTTTTCGATCCAAGTGTCCATGACCTAATGTGAATGACACAGGTGTGCAATTCTCTGGATGATTGTTCTTGGAAGCGAACACAAACCAACAAGAAACTTTACACGGTTTTTATTTCCAAAACGAATCTAAAGCAGAACCCTGACTCAACGTCTGAACAGGCAATATTTACTTTCCAGTGCCATGAAAAGTGTGTTTCCTCCAACATATTCCTACTACATCCCAGCATTGCAGTTGGATTTTGATAAAGCTGCTCCAAAACCTTCACTTTTGGTTTCTGACAGCCATTCAGTGATACATTTTCAGGTGCGCTTTGGATCACTGCCCTGCCTCTAGGATTTTCGACTCAATGACAATTTATCCTTCCATCAACTACGACAAGTCTCAGGTTCCACAGCAGCCCCAAAACATAAGCCTCCACCACCGTGTTTAACAGGCACACCTAAGACAACATCTTTTTCCTGAGATGCTGTGTTGATTCTACTTCAGATGCAACAGGAAGGACTCCTCCCAAAAAAAGTTATATTTTTATTTGTAGTCCACAGAATATATTTGTTCTTTTGCGACTCGTTTGTCTTCAATGAGTCTATGTGGAACAGCCATTAATGTTTTTGTCTTTCTGTGTAACCTCAGTGATGAGGTGTTTGAATTTGTGTCAAACTCAAATGCTCCAGCTGCCATTTCTGCTCTTCCAGCCTACTTCATGTTGCCGAACAGATTCTAAAGTAACTTCTTGGTTCTATAGGTCTGACTGCAGTATAGGCTGTGCATTGCTAGTGAAGTTGAACCAAAATTGTGATTAATCCTACTTCTTTAATGATGCAACAAAGGGAGGAATTATTTGTTTGCATACACCGTGCTGGTTTGGATAGTCTTTTTACCTTAATAAATTAAATCATCATTTGAAAAGTATTTTTGTGCTTATTTAGGTTACTGTGTGACAAATCTGATGATCTGAAACATCCAAGTCTGGATTTTTTTTTTCTTAAAGCTGAGTTCGTGGTTACTTGGTAAAATTGTTTGGGCAGTAAATTAAGAAACTAGAAAAAACAGGAAGGAAAAAAAAATCTGCACTGTTAAAGGTTTCTCTGACACCACCAAAAATAAAACTAAGCAGCCACCCAGCAGTTTGTGCAGTTGTGCTTACAGCCCAGAAACAACACAAACAGCTACACCTGACGGTGGGTCAGAAGAGAAGGTGACTGTTATCTAAAGACAAACATTATTGTAGTTCTTAAATGTAGGTGACGACAGAAGTTGCAACAAGAGCATGTGCACACGTTTCCATCTGCACAGAACAGCTCTGTACGGCAAACAGAACTGATTTGACAGAAACTCAATGCAACATGTGTGTGAGAGAGAGAGAAAGTATTTATTGCATCAAACATGTTGTATCACGACACCTTTATTTGCAGAAAGCAGTTGAGGGAGCACAGACGCAGATCCAAACACAGCGAGGTGGTTTGTTCTGACTTCTGTATTCATGGAGCGTTCCGCTCTAAGAGCTGTCAGCCTGCATAAGCATACAGGATACAGAATATTTAATTTATAAATGGAAATTGCTTTGAAACAGACCCAGACATGTGATTGTGGGGTGAATTGAGAAACCCACAGAGCTTTTTTTTTCTCTCCTTTCCCTCAACAACAGACTCTGTCCTCCTTCCTGTTTCTAATATACATAATGTCTTGGGCAATCACTTGATATGGTTGCATAAATCAGCACAAAAAAGGGCTGGGTTTTGTCATTTAGAGAGTAATTTAGAAACTCAGAAAGTTTTATCCTGTGAAGAACTGCATTGAGAGAGATGTGTTTAGCTAGTATAAGTTGACAGTTCAGCTCCCGGTAGCGGTGGTTTGGTTGGCAATAGTTTGGCCTGTTGCGTGCACTAAACCGAAGCTCTTCTATAATGTTAAAAGAAACTAACCTCCAAACATAGCTTGCCTCCACAAAACAAGTCCCGTCTCTATTACAGAATCGACCAATTCCAGTCTTTGAGCGCTGCTGCCCTACAATGTTCAGCTGAATAGCTGAATTATCTCCTCAGTCTGTTATCACGTTGTCCGAGACGTTTTGCTAATGACCCGTTCATTGAAATCAGGTTACTTCAAGAAGGGAAGCATGTAAAACTCGCAGGACGTCGGCCCCGAGGACTGGAACTGCAGACCCATGCTCTACGATGCATCTCTGAGGAAATCCAACGTGACACAACCTCTCCCCATTACACACGGCCCAAAGTGTGTAGTTTGTTACACGAGCAAAATGTTGCACTTTAGCTTAGCATTTATGCAAACTTTACCTCTCTCCACTCCTCCCCCGTTTTGCAGCCTGTTTCCGTCTGTCGTCTCCCTCCGCCGCGCTCTACTTCCCACTGCCACAGGCAAGGACATGCTGTGGCTTCCAAAGGAGGGCAACCTATGCATACACATTTACTCCAACACATATGTTGCATATTTAACCCTGTCAAAGCTCATTAGGTCAGTCTGCGAGAAATAACCAAACGGATCCAAGAATTCAAAGTGAGCACATACAGTATTGTATTTGTGTGTTTTTACATTTGCATTTTCTCATTCATGTCGGGTTTTTGTGTCAAGTGTTTTTTTTTGTATAAGGAAGAAAAAAAATGTCCCACCAGCAGGTCTGATCTAGTTTGTTGATAGTGAAAATAAAGCATTATTTGATAAGATCTCAATCCAGGAATGTTGGACAGAACCCCCTTTTGCCGTCACATGTGCGCACACACACACACACACGCACAATACTACTACCCTTCATTAAAGTGATTACAGATTAATGAGCACACCGCCTGCCTAATTTAGTTTATCTTGAGATGGTGAAATGATGCCATCGTGGCTTGATGCTCGCTGGCCTGCAAAGCAGCGTTCAGCTGCGCTCCCGCTGGGTTGATCATATTAGGTTGTCAACCAATCAATCACAGCTGTTCCTGCCCAGATACAGCCATCATAAGAGGCAAAGAGAGATCAGACTGGCATCATGAGAGGAGCTTGGATTCTTCCTAAACAAACTTTTCTTTCTTTCACTGACCCCAACAATCGACAGTTAACTGTCACAGAAAGGCATTGCAAATATACATCACCAAGTAGTACTTAGACAAATGCACTCTGTCAAGGTCAATCTGAGTTAAATGCATTACAAGCTTGTGTCATCATCTAGGGGAAACCATATGTAAGCTGAGCTGGAGAGGATTAAAGCATATGCATGCATTATTTGCATGCACCACATGTACAGCAGCAGCAGCACTACGGTAAAACCTGCTGCAACACTTCTGGAAAGGTGAACAACTTTAAAGAATAAACTAAGCTTTGCAGCAAGATTAGAATCTAACCAGTCCGGCTTGTTGTTTTAAAGCTTTCATCTGCAACAAGCTCAAGTTTAAAAAGAGGAGAATTTTTGCAAACGTTATCCGCTCTCAGTGTGTGTGAGATCATCCATCTTTTGTCAATATGTCCTTTTATGTAACTATGTCACTGTCCTTTAGTCTTAACACGTTACATGAAAATGAGGTGAATGTAAGTGACATTGCCCATGAACATGAGTCACAACACCTTGGAAATGATATTATTCAATGTATGTGTGTGTTTAAGCTGCCATACGGGAAGCTATTACCTCCCCTCTTTAGCAGTGTGATCTCTCCAAGAAGAAAAAAAGCAGTGCAGCTCTCAAATATGCAAACCCATATTAGAATACCGCAACAAAGGCCTCCTCAGTCCACAGTGTTTTCATGACCCCGATCAAGTCCGACCTCTACAGCGAAGCAGCATGAAAACAATTCTGCTAAATTACATTCTCAGCTGTTTTTTTTTTACTCTGTGGACAAGAAACAGAAAGCAGCCATAAAGCCAAACAACCTCTGTTTGAGTCCAGCAGGTTTCTTAAACTTGAAGGCTGTCAAAATATACCTTTTTGCTCAGAATTTACATTAAAGATCCAGTATTTTATTGCAACTTGGGAAAAAAAGTCTAAGGGTTTTGAGTATTCTCTAGCCTAAACTCTAAAATCCAATATTCTTTTGATCATTAAATGCACCATGTCTTACAATAACCCGTCGGTCCTGGCATTAACATTGCTTGCCACATTAATCGCTACTATAAGATGATCAAGGCAGTTGAAAATGTCAACTCTATTATGGGAGGTAATCGAAAATATAGAACGATGTTCTTATATTACTCTTAAATGTAGCAAGAAAAAAAATGACGTACCTCAGTTTTAAAGTCATTCTTATAAAATAGCTAAAATTCTCTGTCATGGATGAAACTTGACTGAAATGTTATTAGATATGGTGAGGTTTTATCCAGTCACACAGATATTTCTGCAAGTTGTCAGTCAGCTGTGGCTGGCTGGATGGATAGATGAGGGTGAAACCCACTGAACTTTTCCACTCGCTAAAAATAACACTGAAAACAGGCAGAAAAACGACAATAACAGAGACCCACTGCTTATTTTTTTTGGTGAAAACAACAAACATAACTTGGTTGTATCTATAGATTATAGAAAAAGCCTGAAGAATATCACTACATAAAATAAATTTAATTACTGAAAAACATGACGACATAAGTAATTTTAGAAGGAACAGCAAAGGTATTTCAGTTGCCAAATAATTAAAATTCTAAATATTATACTAATGACTAAAGAGGCAATATAAAGCTCAAAAAGTCAATTTCACATACTACTCCCCCTTTAAATTATAACACATCATTATAATTTTGATGCAACACCCTGTTCTTGCTTAAGGCAACACCACTGGGTCTCCATAGAAGCCCATGACTCCAGCAGAGAAACTCAACACTGTACTCATTTTTTATCTCCCTGGATCAGAGAGCAAAGAATCAGAGAGGAATGTAAAGACATGAAGCTAAGTTGTTCGCCCAGGAGTGTCAGGAGTGTAGAGGTTGTGCTCCACTGGGCTATAAAACCACTCCGAGTAGCATGTTAGAAATATCCCCCCCCCTCACCTTTCTCTCCTGTTTGTGCCAATGATGCAGCAAAAAAAAAAAAAAAAAAATCCAAATACAGCAACTGTTTGAGCAGGCACCTCCGCTGTGTGCACCATTTTTCTGTTTTCATCTGAACTGACTTCACCACAGAGAAACATACAAGTAAAACCATTTAGTGTGTGATGGCAGGGTTTAAAACGACAAGGAGTTGACAGGAATCTGTGAATGTATTCACACCCGTCAGTTTAGGATTGCTGAAGACAATTTGCTTTCCAGAGAAGCTTAGCATTCAGCTTCTATGCACCACAAATCTGGAACAAACTTCCAGAAAACTGCAAAACACTTGAAACACTGAGTTCTTCTAAATCAAAGCTAAAAACCCATCTGATACAGCTGCCTTTGACTAGTAGCAAGCAGAGAAACATAAATATGTTTTATGTGTATTTGCTTGATGATGGCTTTTGACAAAAAGTAATGTTTATTGCTCGTTTCATAATTGGTTACTTATGCGTTTATGGCGTAAAGCACTTTGAACTGCCTTGGTGCTGAAATGTGCTAGACAAAGAAACTTGACCTTTACTGGTTAGGTGTTTCAACTGCAACACATTTAAAACTGTAGGGCCAGATAAACTCCTCCGGCCAAAGGATAAACAGATGATAAATGTCAATAATGTTCTCGAATTAATACCAAGTTTCCCCGAGGACTGATTTTGAAAGGTTGCGAATAAAAAGAGTAGAAGACAGACTGAGGAGGAGATTTTATACGCTGCAACACTTCAGGCTAAGGCACACAGTAAAACTCAGAACTCAGTTGAGTACACGAACAAGCAGAAATGAGGCAAGTGGCACAGCAAGCGCTTCTTAATGATCGACCCTCTCTGAGCGAATATGCGTGTGTGTGTCTATATTCTTGCATAAATGCAACAGCCTGCTGGTGCTCTTTCCATCTCTTTCCATTTGTGTGCGCACACAGGAGCCCGTGTTTTCGGGGGAAATGCGATGCCGACACTCGAGAAGCGGTGCGTGACCACCAGCTATTGTGTGGCAGAGCAATTACTGCAAACCAGTCAAACAAATGCAAGATGTATAATTCAGAACATCCTGCATTACAGCACAGCGTTTCCTCACGCCAGCAGTATTTCTTACCAGAGCTCTGGGTTCATTTTCAAAGCGTGATGTCTTAAGTCCAAGGCTTTCAGCTTACCCTAACTATTAAAACTACTTCTGTCACGAGGCACAAATGTAAGAATTCAAACAAAACTTATTTTTTTAAAATGAACAAGCTAAAATAGCGACACGTTCACTACGAAAATTCAAAAACAGTAAAATAAGAAAGTCAATTAAGTCAATTGGAAAAGGTCTTAGACTTTGGGAACCAGTGAAGCGAAATCGAGAGCCGTAATCCACAACTGGAGAAAAACATTCAGCAGTGGTGAACCTTCCTCCCAAGAGAGGCTGGTCAACCAAAATTATTCTGAGAGCACATTGGTGTTTCCACCAGGAGGTCACATGACCGCCCAGAACCTCATCTCCCAGCACCGCAGACCTCACTAGCCTTTGTTTAGGTCAGTGTTCAAGATTTAACAATATCAAGGAGAGACTGGGAAGAAATGGCATCCAAGGCCAAAACCACTACCGATCAAAAATAACGTACAAGCCCGTCTCCCGTTTGCCAAATAAGATCTTGTTGAGTCCCAAGACTTTGGGGGAATTGTTCTGTTGCAAAAGTGGACCTTGTAGGAAGGTGTGTGTCATGTTACATCTGACCTAAAACTAACAAAGCATTCCAGAAACAGACCATCATACAGAATGTCAAACATAGTGTTGGTTTTGTGACTGCTCTGATTCCTAAAGACTGGAGGAATTGATGGAATCATGAGTTTTACTCTTTAAAAATCTAAATCATCCCTTGAAAACAGCTTTTTGTACATAGCCAGGTTATCTTTATCCAAAATTATAAGTTGCTTGGTAATCTGAGACACTTAAATATGACTAAAAAGCAAATACAAAAGAAATCAGTAGGGGAGTAAACACTGTCACAGCACTCTATGTCCAATCCCCAAGGTGCTTGTACAGAGTGTATCCAAGAAACCTTGCTCCATTTGTGTCACAACCAGTCTTATTTTTGCAATGATATGTTGGGTAAGACTGGCAAGCTCGTGTAATATTAGGCAACACACCTTTAATAGCAGACACTTGGATAAAGTGTCATCAAATTCTTGGTCAAGCACGTATTTTTCAAAAAATGTGGAGAAACTACTTCATAAAGAAGGTTGCTTCGTTATTTTTGAAATATACCCAAAGTTAGCTGGTTCATTTCTTCTGAACCACCGATTCCAATGTCTGAAGAAGGTATGGGCCAGTGTGAGACTCATGATATAATAAAAAAAAAGGTTTCACTGCAAATCTACAATAGTAAATTTATTTATCTCTAATTATACAAAGCAACAATTATTCCAACTGATGATGAGAAATATTAATAATAAATCTAAGTATGAAGTTCTTGATGCATACAGGTTATGCCTTTTTTACCGTTCTGCTCTTCATAGAGCAACACTGATTGTATGGCATTATGGTAATACTGTATGATATTAGCTGGATAAATTAACAGGCATCCTGCTCAGCTGGACACCATGCAGTCGGCTGTCTAACACACGTTTGTTGTACCGTTTGAAAACATTTTCATTTTAATCGCAGTAAAGGGGAGATGCTGTTGCTGTAGGTATTCCAGAAATATTTCCAAACAGCTGAATTTGTCTTTCTTGTAAATGACTGTCTTTCAGTCAAGTGACAGGAAGTGTGTAGCAACATTATAGTGGTAGGCGCCTTACAGTATTGAACGTTTTAAACAGACAGAAAAAAAATCTAATCTTTCTGGCACTTTCTCTGGCATCTCAATACAAAGATTTTAAATCGTAGGTTGGAAAATGTAAAACGTTTTGAACCAACAACTGCTGTTGACCAGTCCATACCAAAAATGTTTCTTCATGAACTATACCAAATGGGTAAACAACAAAACAAAGATTCAGTTTCCATCTCCGGATTTGATTCGCAGGAATTTTTTGTTGTTGCACAGGAACCGTCTTTAAAGATGGAGGGTGACGAGTTCTGCTCCAGGGTTCATTCCTGACATACCCGATGCAGAGCAGCAGCACAACATCACAGAGCTAAAGTAAACGATGCTGAATTCAGGAATCCGAACCATGCGGCAGCGACTGCCACGGTCGACATTCCGCCTGACGGGAAGCACATCCGAAAAAATGCTAATCTTCGCTCTCTCTATACTTGTGAGGTGAAGTGTCACTAGGGAGCAGAGTTGCTCTGCTCATCCCTTGGATTATTTGGCTGAGGTGAGGGATGCGAACCATTGAGCTGAGTAGGGAAGAAGGATGCCAAGCACTACTCGATGCGTGCGAGTGTGTGCTTGTGACACTGCAGAATGGAAAAGCAGACACAGAAGAAGAATCGCCCATCGCTTCTCTAAGATTTAGCGAATGTAGAGCCAGAGAAACAATCCCATCTGCTGTTTCCGGAGACAGAAAATCAAGGTTGCCACGGTCGACATACCGTGGCAACCTTGCTTCGCTGGTTCCAAAAGTCTAAGACCTTTTCCAATTGATTTCATTGACTTTCTTATTCTACTGTTTTTGAATCTGATTGGGGAAATGACCTCATATAGAGTTGAGTTGTAATAATCGTTTCTAGATCACCTGCAAAACAAACACTTGAGGTTTGCTCATGCTTTGTGGAAGGATGATATGATCTCCCGCTGTCAAATATTTCCTGTTGATCGACAAAAGGAGAACCCCCCCAACCCCCCAAAAATGAAAAGAAAAACATTTATGTGTAGATATTTTTTGCCGTTTCTTTTCCCCAGTTTCTTTCATGAGTGTGGAGTTGGAGGAGGCAGCTGGATACATGTTTGTGCCTGTGAGGGAAATTTCAGCCTGCAGCACAGCGTAAACAACATACCAAGTGGCATTTTGGGTAGGCAGGAAGAGGTTTGAGCAACAACACCTCGACCGAATAGGAGGGGAGCTGTCAGTGCTCGCTGCAGCAGCAAAGATGAAGCGGCGAGAAAGTTAAATTTGCTTACAGAAATGTATCACAACGTCTGATTTGGATGCATGTTATTTCAACGCTGGCAGCAATGTTTCTGTAGCTGTTTCTGCAGCCCGTGTCTGCGAGAAATCCTATTTAAATGCAGATGACAGAGACTGCTTCTCCTCCCATCCCTGTCTCCATTTCTCTCCAAACCCCATTTTCTTTTCTGTTTTTTCTGACCGAGTCTCTGTGTAGCTGCAACTGCAGCCGAATCGAAGTTATTTGACGGACCGTGGCGACTGCGGGGAAAAGCTCCCCCAAAAAAACACAAACAAAAAAAAACAACATTTTGTAATCCAGTTTTAGAGCACCACATATTCCAAGTCAGCTGTTTGCATTTGCACATCTACTGAAAGGATAAACCGCTTACAAAAATAAAATAGGTGAAGAAGTAGGATGTTTAAAATGGACGTAGAATGATGTATGATTTATTCAAAAGTGTATAACGCAGTAACAAATACACACACGCTTTGCTAAAAAGCAAAAACACACCCTTGAGGTTGTGTCTCAAACACACTAATGGCTCAAAGCAAGCTCAAAAAGCAACATTAACGAGTCAGCGTTACCCTTTAGGGTGATAATGAATGCGGTGCATTTAAATGCCCTCAGTATTCCTACTTGACTTTCACTTTATTCCAATAACCTAAGCATCAGAGGCAGACAGTTCAGGCTTTCAACCGAAAAAGGAAACTTTCATAATTTAAATACGTGTTAGTGGGAGTTTGAAGAGTTGCTTTACTACAATAAGTTATCTGGACAATTTTGAACTTGCCCAGACAATCAGAATCTCAAACATCCAATCTTTATCACCCAGTAAAGTCAGTGTAAAGTCACTGCAGCTAAAAGCTAACAGGTCACACTGAGAACAACACTGGTTTATTTGATGTGGAAGTTGGTTCTGGGGGAAGAAAACCCAACAATACGAGACTGATGCTTAAAATTAGTCATGCTAACCGCGCTAACTGCTCCGCTATTATTTTACCTTTGTTGTCAAATTGTAAAACTTCCTTTTTACAGAATCTGTGCTCTCTCTCTCTCACACACACACAGTGTGATGTCGCCTCCTCTCTTCGTGTAAACAATAAATGACAGGAAGGACGGAAGCAAACATTTCCAGTGTTGTTCATAAAAAATGCAAAGATCAGGCTCTTCCTGACCAATAATGACTTCCGGGTTTTTGACGAGGGAAGACCCGCAGATTACAGTTTTGACCCATCAAGGACTATTAGTCTGAAAAATGGAAGAATAAACCAGTACAAATGTGGTTGCTATATGTTACAGTAAATCCAGAAGACCTTTTTTTTTTTAAAAAAAAAAAACAAACCTCAAAATAAGTGCATGATTTAGCCTATTGTAATAAGATATAAAGCAATTGTGACACATTTAACTAACAAAATCAAAACACTGTTTTCATCAGCATTCAGAAAAACAGGCCAATTCCCATCTCTGCCCCATTGATTGGGGCATCTGTGTTGTTATCTGCCATCAAAGTAATACACAAGACGTACATTAGTCACCAGTGCCTCCACTAGTATAGATTTTCACAAATCTGCAGTTCACTTATGATGAGCTTGTATGTGCATTAAAGTTTGAAGATGACATGAAATGAATAACCGTCTGTCCAGCAGCGTTTCCATTACGCCGCACCTTAGACCTCGAATTAAATCCCAATTTGCGGTGCAAGGTTATCGACGAGGCACTGTAAATATGGGTCAAACCACAGAGCATCAGTCTGATGCATCTTTTTACAGCTCACACAAGAAAGTGCAAAAGCAGAAGATTTTCACTGAGAGACGCACTCTGGAGCGCATTCCCTCAAACAAAGCAACCTGATTCAGCTGTCTGTTGTCTGGGAGTGAGCTTAGGTGGGAGAAGGTGTCTCGCCTCCAGTGTGAGCTTGATGCATTGCCCTTATGGACACACACACACAATCAAATAGGAGACACTGCTGCCTATAATCAGCATGCCGTAGAAGAATAGATTCATTCTACAATCTGCTGAAAACATAGCCTTCTCAGATCATTTTAGCTCTCCTTTGTTTACCAGAAGCCACCAGTCTGTGTTCCAGCTTTGCATTTACTGCCTCTGCACAGTTGCACAGCGGAAGAAGTCTCCATTTCTTTTGTGTCTGCAGGGATCAAACGTGTGGCAAACTGAAGAGTGGCTTAAAAAAAAAAAAAAAACCTTTGCAGCTGCCCCCACTGCACAATCATATTGAGATAACATAGGCAGGAAACGTGCCTGTTCGTGTTATCTTTAGCAATGAGGCTGTAAATGCTACCGGGCATGTGATAATTTTTTGGTTTTGTTTTAGAAGAATCGGTGGTCGCCGGGTGCATTAAAAAAGTGCAGGAGTGGTTTCCCCTTTAATGTGAGGTTAACTCTCCACCACAGCAACAGCCATAAATCCAAAAAAAAAAAATAAAATAAAAAATAAAAAAAGCGGCTCTCTAAACTGGGCAGCCCCTGGTGTGTTTGCAAACCTCCAGTGTAAACACAGACTGGGTCATTTCTCATTCACAGCCAAGCGCAGAAAACGACAAGTCATTGCTCGGTTCCCCCCCCCCGCCCCCCTACATTCACCCCCTTTTTCACGTACCTCGGCACGCAGCTGGGTGAGGATCGGTCGACCTCCCAGGTGGCGTAGAGGTTCATATGGACGGGCCGGTTGGAGGTGATGCTGACCGGCTTGGAGGGCTGCATGTGCGGCGAGGGGACGCCCCCAGTCCGCGGGAGCCCTCCTCGCTCCGACATCCTGGAGGCTGGAAAAAATGGGTGGTGGTGGGTGGTGGGGGGGTCTTTCAGTCCGTATGTAACGATAGCGGTGGGGTAGCCACCCGAACGAGTCCTCCCTCTGTAGAGTGTCGGTCCTTCTCTCCTTTGCGGTCTTAAAAGATTATTTAACCTCCAACTGCAGCAGACGCGTTAACGCTCGCGAGCGCTAACGGAAAGTTGCTCCGCGTTTGGCGCTAATCAACGACAGAAACAGTGTGGAACATGCCCGACGCTTGGCGGAGTTTGTACCCGAGAGCGGGGCGAGCGAAAAAGCCCGTCGTCTCCGTCCTCGCTTGAACTTCGCGTCGGGCTCCGTGTGCGCTGGGCTCCGGGTGTTTATCGGTGCAGGAAGCGGAAATTTGTGTCGGTGAAGTCGCAGAGTGAGCAAAAAAAACCAAGAGGAACTACGCCTCTTCAGTCAGGGGAAGGAACGCGGCTCTCACAGCACGAGACCCACTACAGACCAACTGACCAATAGAAAGCCTCCATTGTGTTATTGTCTGACTCTACTACCCGCCCCATATATATTTGGTTGTATGCAACAAATACATATTATTAAAGGTAAACCACAAGAAAAAAAATACACTGCAACATTTTCCTTTTGATCAGTATGAGGAAACAGTTCTACTGTCGGCCTTAATTGTTCGCTCACTTTAGTGTTGCTGGGAAGATCTTCATTAGTCATACAAGTTACCTCTAAGTAACCTGGTCCACGCAAAGGAGCAAAACCGGTTAGTTAGACATGTTGTTATGGAAGGTCATTTCAAAGCTGTGTTGTAGTTTCCTATTGGCTATCAGATATGACATCATGCCGTGAAGGGAATTCCATAATTGCGGACAGGTGGAGGAACATTTAGCTTGACTCTCACTGATCAATTAACATAAAATAAATAAATAAATAAACCCTCACACACTGATTCCCGTGCAGCTTTAAAATCAGGTGCAGCATTTCAGCCCTCAGGTGACAGAGGCGTGGCTCTGACTACAACCTCGGAATCTGATTATGAATCAGAAGGTGACCTCATGACAACGTCGCAGGCTACGTCACACGTGGCCGTCTGCCATCGGCTCAGCAGATTATCACAGCTGTGATCAGAGAGCTTACATCAGCCTCATGTGTGCGTTTCTGGCAGCCCGGGGATGCAGTCATGACCAGGGTCTAATGAAGGCCTGACAAACCATATGCTGCTTATTTAAATACCAAAAACAATATGAAAGAAGATGATTGCAAATTGTCAAACACCTACTTTAAATTTATTAATTATTACCATTATGTGTTGTTTGGTGTTAAACTGTTAAATTTGCCATTTAACAATTGGTGTAAATCCTTGAATGAGCTTATCAGTTATGTTACAATGGCTGCATGATTTAAAATTAGATGATTGAAAATATTTATGCTGTCCAAAATATGCAATTTAACACCGACATGTCCTTAAAAATGCCTTTCGAATAGGTTATACATACTTTATTACGCATTAAATGCCAAACTTAACCCAGGTAAATTTACTTGTTAGAATTTCTCACAGTAAAAAAAACACAAGTCTTTTGATTTTGGTATGTTTGAAAGTGACATGAATGAGCTTAAGCACATTCTTCCCGCTGCTCTTTTTAACACGCTTTCCTCACTAGCACAAGTGGCTGCCACTGATAAACAGATTAGACTCAAGCAGATTAAAACATGGTCACGGGATAATCCCGGGCCAAATTATACGCAGCGTTCCAAATCTGCACAGTCATCAAGTGAAAGTACAAGGAGAGTCAGTATATGTCTTCGCTGTGTCTTATTCAACAAAATAACACTTTAAAAAAATGTGAAAAAAACATGTGGAGTATTGGGTGGATTTCCTTTGGAGTTTGTGCAAATAATGCACCAAATAAAATTTGAATTTCAATCTGAAACATGCACCTTTCAAGTGCATCAACTAACATTTTACAGCCCCAATCACTGTAAAAACAAAGACAGCTAATGCAGTTGTAATTATAATCCATCGGCTACATTATTTTAGCACTATGGGGAAGTCGTAGCCCATCTCAGGATGGTGCAAAGCGTTTGTTTCTGAGCATGGCTGTTGCTCTGCGTGTGTGCATTCGCACCAGTGACCGAGTCAACATGTAGCTGCTCCACCTATGTAGGTCACTGTGCTTCCCAGGCTGGGGCACGTGACCGCCGTGTTCAGTCCTCTGCTGCCACCCGGCGGAGGGAGCAAACACTGCATGGGGCTTGTGGCAACTTCTGTGAAAATCTTTGTTTTCCTCTCCGACTTTCAGATGCTGTTTTTTATAGAGATTCCACACTAGCCCTAATGAATTTATTAATCTGCAGTCAGATGATTAGGTATTAGAGATAAACAATTATTATATTTGCTCCCCTTACAGATTTGGCCTTATTTGCCCTTAATAGAAACCATAGAAGTTTTAGGTCAAGTTATAATCACAACTAGCTACAATGACACTGATCTTAAAACCCCCCATAAAATAAGCAAAACATAGACTTTTGGTAATGTAGCAAAGTTGCTTTGAATATTAACATTAAGTCCCTCCTCTCCACACAGTGCAAGTTCTTTAAAAACAGGGTTTTTAAAAATTTAATTAACAAAGATAAGTTATCCATTTTTAAAGTTATGCAACGTGTTGCTTTAAAAATTGTATTTAGCTGGATTGAGGGTATAGATGTAAAAAAATTAGCTTAAAAATAAGGATTTTAAAGGCTGAGGACCTCTCAGCTAAACATACAACATGTATCCCAAAATGATGATTACTGAAATGTCGATGTTTGTGACATCACATCGTTTATTTACAAAAAACCTGAAGGAAAAAACAAACAAACAAAATAGTGGAAAAATAGCCCAATAGACCTAAAAAGTACAAGTTAAACAGGAAATGCAAATGACACCAATTACATGACATGTGGCCAGATGACATTGTTGATGCGCACTTCTTAAGAATTAAAAAAAAAAAAAAAGAAAAAGGGGGGGAACAAAGAGTCGATACTGATCTAAACAGTTGATTGGTGCTGTTGTGTACATCCTCTGAAACTGAAACCGGAGCACGTCTCTCTCCGTTTCACATCCTGCTGCGGCCGGCTCGGTGCCTGGTGTTGGCGTTTCTCTAGAACTTGAACTCTTTGTATTTCTTGGCACCGCCTCGTGTGTCCTGCGGCTGGGCCTTCCGCTTTTTTTGCTGTTTAGAAACAAAAGGAGGTGAGAGCGGAAGCAAGGGGGATAATTAATCAAAGGCCACCATGAGGTAAAAATAAATAAAATAAAACGCTTTCTGAACCTTCTGCTTGGCGGCGTGCTCGGCCACCATGTCGCTGAAGTCCTCCTTCTCCACCTGCGCCTGCTGCTCTCTGACATGCTCCTCGTATTTCTGAGTCATGGCCATCGGGTCGAGCTCCAACTCTTCAGGGGCCAGGGCCACCTCCACACCCTGCGACTCCTGTCCTCCACCGGTTTTGCGTCCAACCTGGAAGAGGCAGAAAGTCAGATTTTTTTTTATTATTATTATTAAAAAAAAAAAAAGAAATCGGGGAGGACATCTTGATTTTGTTCTGGAATCCGTCGCGTCTCACCCCTGTCATGTCGTAGATGTGCGTCGAGGCCATCATGGCCGCTCCTACAGCTCCAGTTCGTCTCTCTGGCAGAACGGTGAAAAGCTGCGGTGTCTCGTTTCTGCAGAACAAAAACAGGTTTTTACTTATTGGTGTGACTTGTAAGAAATTTCATCTCTCAAAACTTTTCTCCTCTTCATCAAATTACAATCACAAACTTGGATGCATTTTATTAGTTTCTCATTTGGCCCCAGATAAATGACGTTTGAGGAAAAATGGCTGCACCGGATCTTATTTTGGGGGTAAGGGTACAAAAGCAAGCCACACTCTTCAGAATTGCATTTATAAAAAACAAACATTTTACTTACATTTTAACAAAATGAATCACTTTATGCAGACATTAAAACATATACAAAATGCAATGAAGTTTGCAGTTTGTTGCAATGTGTGTTAGAAAACTAACATGGTGATGGCAGCATTATGCTTGTGGGACGCTTTGCCATCTATTTGTCTTTCCACTTCACAAATAAGTGCTACTTTTATCACTGGAGAACATTAAAGTTTGTGATCAAGTGACAATTTGTGCTGTAGTTCAAGGTATATGAATACTTTTGTCACCGTAATTACAATCAATTACAATTACAACTTTAAAAGCAAATATTTTCTTAAAATATTCTATTTATCATGGTGAGTAAAAAAGTAGTTTTAAATGTTTTAATACATTAACTACATAAAACAGTGTAATGGAAAACGACGGATCAGCTGCTGATGTAGACTAATGCATAACAAGTCATTTCAGTTAATGACAAAAACCGTATTAAAAATTAATTATCTGTAATGTCAAATGCAAAGAAGTACATTGTGTGAATTAATGTTTAAATGAGTAAATAACATGCAAGTGAAGGCAGCAGCCAGGATTTTTTTAATGCAGAAAGACAGTGATACCATTCAGTATTTATTCTATGTCATGTTATTCTCATAGCTTTCATTACAACTCAACATTATCGCATATCACGCTTTATGCTAATATTGCGCAGCCCTATTAAAGCCCAATAGATCTCAAAGGGCCAGTTTGTTCTTTAGTTTGGGGCAATTTAAAAACCAAGCAGTGAAACACTGTTTACCCTGAGCAAAACGAGGTTACCTAAGGAAATATATTCAAGAGAACAAATATGTCTAATTTCTGACGAAGTTTCATCAAAAAAATGGAAAAGTTGACAAGAAATTAACAGAGCAGCGTAGCAGAGACACTCACCCATCCATGGCTTCCTCGATCTTCTTCTTCCTCAGCTCGATCAGCTCTGGAGTCTCCATGCCGGCTGGTACTGAGGAGATGCCTCCGGGAGTGATTAACCCACTGGAACGCACAAAAGTAGACAAACAGATTGACTCAGTGTATCCAGCTACAGACCAGTGGGTTTCTTTTTTATCCTGGGATTAACCAAAGAAATATGAGAAACTCCTCCAGATAAACAATGAAGCCACAGGTCATTCATTTAGGTGGTAAAATCTGCTTATTTGCAAGGCAAACTCTGTGATAGACAGTAAAAAAAAAAAAAAACTGGCTTCCAATTTCACAGCTTGCTGTTAAGAATCATCTAAAAGTGTCGCGATGGATAAACAGCGAAATAAAAACATGTTTTTTCATTGTGTTAACACGTCCGTGCTTCAGAATTTCAGCCCAAGGAATCGTGAAGCGCATATTTACATGCAAAATCCCTTTAAGACGCCTCGAGAATCAGGCGTTCGCACTTTGCCGAAGCTTGATTAAATTTGCATGCTGAGCACCTGTCTGCTGGTGTGAAGAATCCGGTTTCGTCTGGCTTCTCCTCGTCGCTCTCTCCTCCTCTTTCCTCCTCCGACGACTCCTCATCCGAAGGCTCCAGCTCCCCCCACGGTGTGCGGTCCACCTCTTCCTCCTCCGCCTTAGCCTGGACGCAAAAATCGCACTTACCTGTTAGCCTGCGTGTGCATGAAATTTTCAACAGAAACTGCAAATATTACATACGCAGTAAAGAACTTCCTATTTGTGTATGAAACAAAAGGTAAGCAGTCAGCATGTGTTCATATATTTAAATTTAAACCAGGAATTTTAGATATTGACATTAACATTGAGCCCTCAGGAATGATTTTATTACTCTTTGTCATAAAAGGACAAAAATCTCAAATTATATATATACAAAAAGGAATATCATAAAATTATTTCAGAACAAATGTCTTAAGTTCGATTACTTGATGCCATAGTTAATAACAGAAAAAGAGAAAATATAAATGGCTGAATGGATTAAAAAATAAGTCTATTATGCAACAAATTTATCTAAATATAGCCTTTTATGCATTCATAGTTTCTGTGTAATATCTAATTTAAAGTTCACTACTCTCCTAACTCTTTAAGGAAATCAATCTTCACTTTAATTTTCCCTTTTTATTTCCATCAGTCTTGGTTAAACTATCTAATAATGAAAAAATATCAGGATTTTAACTTATTGAATGCCAATTTGATTAGTGACACTAATTTTAAATTAAAAACACAAATTTTCCATATTAGAAGTGATGGTTAAATAATACTTGACACTTTAAAAATATGATACTTAGCAGCTGATTTAAAATCAGATGCTACAAAAAAAATATTTATCTGAAAATATTACTATTGATTTTTGTCTGTTATAAATACTATGAATGTAAATATTTTCAAAAGGCTTTCTTTGACTAAAATGATCATGATGACACCAGATGGTTGGGATGTAAAACAACAAAATTATACAAAGGCAACCATAAATAGATTTTGTTCTAATTTACTTTTTAACGTCAACATTTTCGCTCTATTTTGAAACAGTTTTCCTTTAAGAAGAGATTTTTAAAAAATGAAACAGAGCAGACGAATGTGTGTTTTTCCAGTTCTGTAGCTCTGACCTGGAAATCTGTTGCATTGGTCCCAAACACGTCGCCGTACAGAGGTTTGCCCATCTCGTCTACTGGGGGCTTCCCCCACCCACCGGCGTGGTAACCGAATGTACAGTTCTGATGAGACGAACAGAGACAAGACACACAGCACATATCAATAACCATTTTTTTTTTTTTTGGGGGGGGGGGTGGAGGGGGTATTTTTGCATTACAACGCTTTATATTTTGACCAAAATGTTGAACATCCAGCATGTTTTTTTTTGTACCTCTGGGATTGGGGAGTTGAGTCCGGGGATCTTGAGGTTGGGGTAGGAGGGAGGGGGTCCGTACCTCTGCATGGCGATCAACCAGGGAGGCGGCACCTTGTGAGCGTTCTGGCGAGAAACGGGCGAAGACAACACACATTATCACAGAGTAAAGCGTTGTTTGCTCAGTCAACAGTAAAACAGGCTCTCTCTTTGCCAGACCGGCTGAAGGAGATGAAAGATATGAAGCGATAATCATTTTTGCTGTGGTATAGCGCCGGCTATAAAATTAGCTACACGAGTAAATATTTACTGGGCTTTATCAACAGTTATCCTGTGATGCTCCTCGTTGGCGTGTTGGTGTGAACGCGCCGCGTTCGTGGAAACGTGGATTCTTACTGCCTGCACGTTAATTAGAGCAGCAAACAAACAGAATGACACACAAACACAACAGTGTGTCACATCTAATAAATGTTACATCTACCACCACTATGGTAGATGTATGGAAATCCCTTGTAAATTTTGTTACATTACTACAACAAGGATTTTCCCTTCAAATCCATAGAGTAATAAGAAAGTTTGCATTCATAACCTGAACACATCTACTGCATAAAATGCTCATCAAGTCAGAGTTGATAGGAAGATGGATGGAGCCCAAAATCATTCACACAGATGTAGATTTAAAGTAAATGTTCATTTTATTAATGTGTTCAGATTTTTGATTAAGCAGCATCCCAAACTAAACATAAAACAGAATCTGTGGAGGGAGCGAACCTGAAACGATTAATCGACTTAATCGTAATTAATCGGTTCACTCGTGATTAATCGACTACTGAAATAATTGTCCACTCATTTAGTAATTAATTAATCGTTAACCAATTACTGGGCAACAGCAGTTATTAAAAATATCCTATTTTTGTATTCCAGATGAAAACCCTTCTTTGTCTTGTTCTGCCCAGAACAATAAGCACCTCCTAATGAGCACCTGTTGCAATCCAATTATTAATGCAAAAAAGAAACACACATTAGGAGGCAGTATTTTTTTAGCTGCACATGCATCTTTGGTACAAACGTTCAACTGTTCACTAAAGGAATACTGATGCATTTTAAGTAATACAATTTTTTTCTCGTATTAAATTTTTTTTTTTAAGTATTTGAATAATTTGCATCTTTTAATGAGCTTCTAATGGCGTAAAAAATGGTGAAATGAAAAGTATTAGGGAGCTTTTCGGTCCTGGATAAATCTTCAAAATACTAGTGAAAACACGCAAAAAGCTTCTCAGCAATAAGACGTTGTTGACCACTGTAATGTCATCTGCTATAATAATTAGTGAGAAGGGAATGAATGATTTAACATTTTTCAATTAAAACAAAAGCATTTTTTATTGTATTTGTCAAAACTGATCTTCCTTCCCGCTATCCAAATCTACCTTTCATGCTTGCAGGGTGATTTTGATGTAAAATGTTTACTTGTGCTAATTTCTAAGTTTTTGCTGTAATGTTTCTGAGCTTACAGGTCCAACTGGCATCCCCAGAGCAATCCGCAGCTCATCTGACAAATCTCCTGGTTTTTTCTCCTTCAGGCGGGTTTCAAACTCTTTACCCTAAAAAAACAGAGAAAAACACAATTAGCAGTAATTACCGGCCCAACATAATGACAAACAAGAGAAAGCAAACTTTCAACCTGATAACCATTTACATTTAAAAATGCCACTGCTTAGTTTTTCATTTTTTTTGAATGAATGACAATTTCCCCATCTTCAACATTCCAAGTGTTTTTTTGTACGATGTCCTCTACAGGCAATAGAAATACAATACAATCAGCCAAAAATCCTTTAAAAAACAAACAACCACCCCATCCTGGACTCGGAGCATCTCAAACGTCCTCAGTTCATCGCTGAAGGCAGAAAACTGTGTTGTACCTCGTAGTAAAGGTCTCCATGGATGGTGAGTTTAGGTTTGATTTGCCATTTGAAGAAAGCATCGTGGAGCTTCTGGTAGTCAATGTCAATCTTCCCCATCTTGGGTCGGACCTTCTCCCTCATTTTGGTTTTCATAGATTTGGCGTCCTCCTGCACAGACATTCACGAAACATTAACAAACCGACGCATTCTCGGCTAAATCCTTTTCTCCGAGAGCGCTGAAGGGCCACCCACCTTCTCCTGCAGGGCTTCTCTCATCTCCTGGATCCCTGTCCTCCGGATGAACTCCGGCAGCTCAAACGGAGGCTTCTCGATACCCCTCTTCCCCTGCAGGTACTTTCTTTTGAAGCACCAGTGGCGCGGCACAGGCACCGTGTTCCTGGTGGCCTTTAAGTGGACCAGCAGCTTGGGCTCCTGGGCCGTCACGTCGTGCATCTCCACCACGTCCGGACGGGCCACCAACTGCGGAAAGCATCAGGAAAACCAACAGGGATAAACGTTGGGATCGTTTTATCACTACAAGTTCCCACAAAACAGGGATGAAGTGCTCAAGTAGACGTCTGGTGTTTCGATTCAAGTCACAGTCGTGATTCACCTGTTTGAGTTCAGCCACAGTCAGCCTGTTCATCCTCCTCAGCTTCTTCTTGGACAGTTTTGGTGCATCTGGTTTGGCATCCTGCAGGCGAAACACAGTGGGATGTTCAAAACAAGCAAAAATAAAAAATAAATCCCTTTTCCGCCAACGGACAGTATCTGTACCTCATCGCTGTCGTCGCTATCCTTCCTCTCCAACTCGAAGCCTTTTTTCCGCAGCATGCCGATCGCCTCCTGCTTTTCGGCCTTCTCTGGCTCCTTTTCTTTCTCTTTCTTCACGTCGTCAGTCAGCTACGTGTAAGGAGAGAGAGAGCATAACTGTTAAAGAAATTAAACACTAAAAGGTCATTCAACTTGTAGTCGAAATTATGAAGCTACTGCAGTCACCTTAAACGCTTCAAAGATCCTCTTGAAGAAGATGAAGTTTGGGTCGTAGATCTCCGGCTCTTCGGTGACGTACTCGATCTCCACCTCTGGGTCTTTTCCTTTGTCTTTATCTTTGTCCTTCTCTTTCTCCTTCTCGCCGCCTTCCTTCTTCTTCTGCTGCTGCTGTTGTTCAGCTTGCTCCTTCTTTTCCAGCGCTCGCTTCTTCTTGCTCTTCTTTTTGCGGTTCCTGCGTTTGCGGTTTTTCTAGTGAAAACATTTAGTTTGTAAAATAAAAAAAACAAAACAAAAAAAACAGAAGAGTAGATTGTGAAGGTTAAAAGACTCACATCTTTTTTAGACATCTGGCCGTCGTCTTCCGTTTCAGACATGGCTTGAGCGGAGGAATTATTAGCATCCATGTCTCCATCATCGTCATCTTCCTCTGGAGGAACAAAGGGTAGATGATGACATTTATATATTTTAAAACAGTTATTTATTCAGATGTTTTAACTAGATTAAATGTTGCCATAACTCCCAAATACAGCCGGATTGTGCTATAGTCTTTTCTTAATTTAAGCATCTAGAGAACATGATCACGGAGAAAATAAAATTATATATACATATTTTTTTTAAAGTCAGGACTTGATCATCTACCAGCAAGATTACAGTTTTAAACAAGAAATCTCCAGATTTAATCTTTAATGTGATTTTAAGGATACGCTGAAAAAATAATCCAGATTCAACCACTACATTGTTCCATATGACAGAGTAAGATAAAGTTGAAATGTGGAAATAGTCATGCTACAAAAATAGTCATAATATTATGACTTTATCCTCGCATTATTACTGTACAAAGTTATTCTCGCAACATTACAACTTTGTTCTTGCAATATTGCGACTTTATTCTTGAATTTTTTATTTTGTTTATTTTTTTTCTTAATACAGCCCTAATACTCTGTCGTACTTTGAATGTGACACTTACTAGTTTTAGACAAACTGTCAATAAAGGAACAAACAGCCACCCACTCAAGCATCATCATCTTAACCAATCAGCTCCCTTAGATCAAACAACCTGTTCTACCATGCGACCAGCATCCATCCCAACTGAGGATGAAGTCACTTAATAGTTTAGTTTATTGTCTATTAAATAATTCCTGGATTCATCAATTAAGCGGATAAGCCGGTACTTTCTTCACATGTTTAAGATTTCTTTTGGTAGAACAAAAAGATTTTTAAATCTGCCAAGGGAATGAATAATTTTTGAGCTCAACTACAAATGTGGTCTGATCGGCTCAGAAGAGAACTTGATACTAGGCTTGAACAGTCATGGAAAAATCCAGACCCAGATTTAAAAGGTTTGATCTGTAGCGACCAAGCCAATTATTCAGAAGGAATATCCAGCAAAAGGGAGAAAAGAATCTCTTTAATCAGCGTTTCTCTTTCAGCGGCGGGGAGCTGTGCTGACCTGGTGCGTCAGTGAGCTGCTCCTGTCTGATCTCCTTCAGCTGGAGGATCTTCTCCAGGACCTGGGGGATTTTAGGTCCGCCGACACTCATTTCCTCGTTCTGCCAGGGCTGGAAGGGTTTGGATTCAGAGACTTTAATCAAGATAAAGATAAATCACAGACTCCGCTTTCAACCAGCAGGCTGACAAGATCTCCCAAATGAAAAGAGAAGTTTTTAGTTTCGATAACTTTTAGTGTAAAAAAAAAAAAAGAAAAAGTAATTTGAAGATATATGAAAATTTGCACCCAATAAAAAGAAACTCCAAAAGAATGTCTTTTTAACAAACAAAGGATTCATTTAGAACCAAACTTGCTATAAAAGCTTTTGAATTTGTTGTGAAAAAGACCTCGTACAGGAGGAAGTGATGTGTTTACCTCCTTATCTTCTCCTGGAGGAGGCGGGACCCTCTGCTTCTGGGGGGGCAGCATGGTGACACCAGGAGGAAGTGGACCTCGAGGATCCAAGACTGAAACTTCACATGGAAATCACAAGGAAACATTCAAACATGATCATTTCATTCTAACTTTGAGACAGCGTCTTACAAAACTATTGATATCTCAAGGTTTTTTTTTTTAGATTATAACCAAAAAGGGACATTTTATTTCAAACAGTTGAAGAAAACGCTAATTGGAATTTATCTAAAAAGTGCCTATTTGAGAAGTGGAAGCACAAATGATACCTAATTTTATTATCTTTTACTAATTTTTGTTTTATTTAACTCCAATGAGTCAATTTATTTTACAGAGACACGTTTCACTTTGAGAGGTAGGTCTATGGAACCAAAATGTTTTTTACTATTCTTTTGAAAGTAACTTGTTCTCCGTCAATCTGGACGGAGAGCATCTGAAAACACACATTTTTCAAATCTTCACACAGGTTCCCAGCTGGAAGCAATTTTTATTTAGATAAAAGGTTTAAAACAAACCCGTGGGCAGGGATCTCGTCTGCATCTTGACCATCTCCTGCTGCCGCTCCTGCTCCATCATCACCGCAGCCTGACGCGGGACGAGAAGAAAACCAGCAAATGAAGAGGCGCATGTCATGGTGACAGATTTGAAACAGTTACATTCTGTCTGGTGTTCTGAAAGGTTCCAGTGGGCTACAAACGGTGGGTAAAGCTCACCTGCTGCTTGGCCCGTTCCTCCTGCTGTAGAACCATGGCTGCTCTCTGCTGAGCCATCTTCAGCTGGTCGTCCTGGGACAGGCCCGGAGGCGGCAGGGGCGCGTGCTCCATGCCCATGGGGATGCCGGGCGGAGGCGGGGCTCCCTGGGGCATCATGGGCAGAGGCTGGAGCATGCTCATGCCTGGAGGCATCGGCGGCATGGGCATCGGGGGCATGGGTGGAATCGCCGACATCTGAAGGGAGAAAAGATACGGAAAATGAGAAAAATACATTTATTAATTAGAAGCTGCTTGATTGTTTATTTATAATCATTACTATAAATGTTGTTAGTGGCAGCCCTAGTCCTACAAATGTCCAGGTGAGACAACAGCATATGCTGTTGTTACTTATAATTTATGCATCAATCTTTATTCTAAACAGGTAGTCAAACTAAAATCAATGCAAATCAACATCAGACCAATGAACAGGGAGTCTATTAAGGGGATGTACACAAAGACAATGTATTGTCAAATCCTGGACATTTTGAACTTGTTTCCAACCCCTCATAGCCAAATAAATGAACAGCCACACTCCCTCATAAAGCCCCTGTGACATGTAAAGAACTCACCTGTGAGGCCATTTTGTCATCATTTGGCTTAGTAAGGATGATTCCAGTCTGCAGATCCAAACAAGCACAACAAATGACTTATTTCAGACACCAAATGACTAAATGAAGAGGAGAATTTAAATTTGGGTTGCAACAAACCCCACAAAACAACCAGAGGCCATCATGTCTTGTTGAAAGGTTGACGGTTTGCTCACCTGGATCATGTAGCCTTTCAGCCTGTCAATGAGCTCCTCCCGAGGACCTGGACGACAGAAAGTTAATACTGATCTTAATATTATCCACCAGATAACGTTTATGTAACGAAGACGTAAATGAACATTGCAAAAACTGAGTAACTAATCCATTCGACGACTACTCCTGAAAGTTAGCCAAGGCGCAAAAATTAAAGTGGGTGCTTCGCTAAAAACTATCACATTGGTTCAGCTTGTGCTTTAATCATCCCATATTGGGTCGGAAAAATTATATATATGCTAACTACTACGAATAATGCATTCAAGTTGATGTAAACACTGTACAGGCCTGGTGGCAGCTCACTTCAACGGAAGCACTGCGTTTCAGTAGCGCTTGCTGCGGCTAGCAACTGGATAGCCAGAAATTAGCTAAACACGCTGCTGATAAAGTTCTATCTCCGCGTCTTTCTTACCCATGTTTGGTGCTCCGAGCTCGGCCAGCTTGGCCTGGAGGTCCGGGTTGCTCCATGTATTCAAAACCGCGATGGCATTCCCCAATTCAGACGGGAGAGCCTCCGCGACCGGTGTTCCGTCGGATGCCATGTTGAGCTTCTCTCAATGGAACAACGGCGGTAGTGAGATAACGCGAGATCTCGAGAGAAGCTCGCTGGGACACGGAGTTCGAAAACGACCGATGCTATATAACTTTACGCCTCTAGATGTCAGTGTGGTGACATATACATAATTTTAGCTTCAGTTTTTGAAGCAAACGCTATCAGATATCCATTCTAAAGTTCAACGAATGTGTGATGCTATACAGAAAAGCAGCTAATAATAAAATTGAAAAAACAAAACGAAAAAAAAAAATAGACGCAAATATTTGTTTGTTTGTTTGCTTGTTTACAAATATCAAAAATGAATTTATTTTTGCTATATTTTATCTATTCATCCAGTCGACTGCCTTACTTTCAATAAAACAAACAGAAGGAAGAAGTGGACCAGCACATTGAGGCTCTTATCTATCTGGCTTTATGAAAGTGAATTCCTTTGAGCTGTGTTTTGTGAGCGCGCAGTGCGCAGGCGCAGTGGAGAGGGGGCGCACCGGGGCATGGGAGAGGCAGCAGGGCGTTGCTAAAAACGCAGGGCTATAGATATTTAAGAAGGCGGGGTAAGCCACACAAAACATGGACAGGAACAGAACGCGTCGAGTGGCCAACTGAACCCTAACAACTGTACATTAAGGAAACAGGCAGAAAGGTAAGCTTAACACGAATTTCCTGAATCTGGCTGCTGTAGTTGCATTTTATTGAGGTGCGACGATAAACGGGCTGCTTTCGTCCGAACTTTCTTTACAGGAAGATTTTGAAGTTTATGGAACGAATTTGAAAACTTCAAAACTATCTCCTGCAGCAAGAGCAACATTTGTTTCCAATTATTTTTTATTAAAAATGTTACGACGAAAAAAAAAATAGTCATAACATGCAGAGTACATATTTCCGGGGTTGTTTCCTTCTATGTCATGTCTGTTTTCATGCGCACCTCATAAGCCACGGATGTCAAACAAATAGGATTACCTTAGAGTTTGATTACTGGACATGTCCTCTTCCGGGACCCTTACTCTTCTATACCTGCAAAAGGACGTTTTTTTGCTGTTGTTTTTTTTTTTTTTTTACTTTGCAAGACCAGTTTTGCGCACTCTCATCTTTTGATTAGACTAAGATAACAATCTCTCTGGATACTCCGAGAGTCTGGTTTCTCTGCAGGTCTATTTTCTCCAAAGCATTTCATAGATATATCAGTTCACTGTAAGCAGTGTTTGGAATATGAGCTCTGCATGCAGAAATCCCCCGGAGGCGGTGGGAGAGCTTATTCACTGCTCAGACGCCGCGTCGCATTCATACGGTGTTTATGTGCTTGTTGACCCTGGATTTGCGGTGAGGAGGAGGATGGATGCCTGTTGGACTCAGACATGCTACAGCAGAAATAGTAGTGTCATGCTGTATTTTGATTGGTGGGTTGGCCTTAAAGGATTTTAAGCTGCTCTTCACACGATAGTTCCTCCTCAAATCTATCCGTATCGTTGTATGTAGAAATACAGCTTCCTCTAATTACTCTTAAGTGGTTTCAGAGTAGATACGACTCTGAGTAGTTTATACAGTATTATACTGTTACAACATAGTGCCATTTTTTAAATAAAAGTGGCATAAATGTTACTTAGTTTTACATTTACACTTTTTGCATTTCTGATGCCGATGCAGATATCTGAGGTTTAGCATCGACCGATACTGATCCGATACAGACAAATATCGCTGAATGTTTCTTCTTTTTAAACGCAGAAATAAATGTGCCGTATTGCAAATTTATTTGACAAAGTCTGTGCCAGTGCAGCACACCTAAAAACAATAATAAGCTTCACCAGCTCGGTCAAACGTGTAAAAAAAACACAACTTTAATTTGTTCAGTCGCTAGATGAATAATAAAGAAACTGATGAGAGCAATTGGTTGACTGAATTGGTGCAATTAGGAATGCTGAATATAAAGCATGATGTCGTTCATGGAACAAAGCATAGAATTAGACTGGATATGTTTGTCCTGATACTGACATTTTTTTTCAATATTGGGGAAAAAAGGAGCAGGAGGTTCTTAAAGAGACAGAGGCCAATTTCAAGGCATCAATTTGCGAATTTAAATGTCTATTAAGTTATGTTTGATATACAGCGTTTTTATAACAGTTGTTTCTAGATTGTGCTATAACATGGCACAACATGCCTGGACTATACGTAACGCTGCCCCTTTAAGGTGAGGATAGATCTTTCTTGAGGGAAGAAGTGCCAAAAATCACTCAAACTGTGGCTGAATCTCTTCAATATTCCCTACATTTTTTACTAGGATCTCTACTGAAATGTTGAAAATCATGGTTCGATCTTGGTGCTGTTTGGTGTGCAGCACGTGTTCGTCTTGACTTAACTGGGCCCACTAACTGAAAGTCCTTTGTTTATCTCCCAGTTGAAACTACAAACAATTTGGTTTCCTTGAAGGTGATTCTTGTTTCCGCCCAGCTTTGTTTGACTCCACTTGCACTCATGCGTTAATATGTCACCATCATGTTGTCATTTCCCATAAATCACACCACGTGCATTGAGGTGTGACACTGTAGCTTTCATGGGAGAGGAAATAAAATATTCATGATATCCATATTTAACTTATGCAGGGCAGAGGTCATGTTGATAACATGTAGCGGATTTAAAATCCGCTGCATGTTTTAGTCTGGTCCTAAATATTCTGACTTGTTCCTGATTTTTAAATTAATTAATTTATTTTTGTGTTTTATTATTCATGTCATCTCATGTTTTAAAATGAACACACAGATGACCTCTTCTCTGCTCAGACAGCAGCACTGACATATCTTTTGCATATTAAACACTCAGCTGCTGCTGAAGAACGGCCTCGATTTTCAGCTCTGTTGTGTTTTCACATCTCTGCGCTGCTCGGGTGACATTTATGATTTGCATGATTAATTTAGTTTCTCGAGACAGGTTTCAATAAAATATTTAGAATGCTCAAGTGTATAGGGAACTCTTTACGTCGTCTTGTTTTTTCTACATTTTAGACCAGGAGTATTTTAAATGGTGGTTTGTTTTTGTGAATCGTCCTGATTCGCGTGGCAAACGACGACCGTAAGACAAAGGGCAAACTTTTCCATCTTGCCTTTAAGTTGTATTTACAGAGAATATGTTGTCCTAAGAAAAATCCTTCCTCCTCCCGGGCTCACGGTCTGCTACGTCCGCTGTAAAGAGTGCTTATTCTGCTAAGTGTTGGTGTGTTATCACCCGAGCGCTGTAAGTGCTGTCCTATAGTCTTATGTGCTCTTAAATTATTTATTGATGACACACATAAAATAAACAGCATACCTACTGTAGGGACAGGAATGATACGACAGAATAGCTTGTAGCAGCTACCAGTCAGGATGGAAAAATCCCAGAGCCGATGTTTAATGAAAGTAAAAACAGATGCCAGATTTTTCTTTTACTTGTTGTTGCGTTTAGAAATGCCATTGCTTACTTTCAAATTGCACCAATAGGTTGTAGTAGCACCAAATGTTTCTGCAGTGTTCTGGACTTTACTGAATTCTTCAGACATTTTACATTCAGCACTGGGAGTCCAGAGCTTGTAGGTCTACCTTTAAGAAGAAAAAACTTAATGTCTCTTGAAGTCATCATGGAGGAATTTTGGGGCTTTCTTTTACGACGGCATTTTTTTCACTCAAGTAAAGTTTGCAGACACTCTTATGATGCTCCGCTCCCCATTAGTGCCTTTCCGTCAAGACAGAGTCTTTACCCTGGATTATAAAAGTTCTTTGTATTTATCAGACAGTCACTATGCTGTATAGTTGCTGTTATGTTTGTGAGCACTAAGCCTGCAGGATGACTCAACTCTTGACATTTTACCACTTGATTGCTTCAGTCTTTTGGCTTCAAAACAAGCCAAAAATGATCAGACTTTCATGCCTGACAAGTATGAGGATTTTGTTCTTTGACAAACACAATGGCTGTGTACTATAACCAAATGCATTTACTTTGACCTCATTTCACCAAAGGGCAGAGTCGATGCGACTTTGGAAAGCAATCTTCCTGACTACTGTGTAAAGTATATTCATTCTCATGGCTACCTTTCCAAACAAGCTACACTTGAGCTTTAACACGCTACATAAGATATGTAAAGTCTGAGGTATAATTCTTGCTTTTTTTGTGTCATTTCTTTAACCATTGTATAGTTTGTTGTCACAAATTTGTTAGCAACGTCTCAGTGAAGAATAATAAACTTTAAATGGTTTAGAAACAGATTTGTAACCCTTCCAAAATTGATCGCTAAGTGCGGTTGACCTACTTATTGCTGTGTTTTGTTTTCTGACACTGAATATCTTCTAGACCAGAAAACAATACAGTCTGCTGGTCATTTAGCATATAGTGAAAACTGCATTATTTTTGACTTACTGTCACAACAATTTCCTGTAATGTTTAAAATAGTATTTTTTTTACTGTTTGTTCCATGAGAGCATCAATAAATTTGAAAATATAATACATTTATGCAAATGTCTGCAGTTTAGTAATACAAAGCACACTTCTTTCTGTGACTAGTGTGCTGAAGAGTCCAAATGAAATAGATAACATCGGAGTTTGAGGGGCTTTGATAGAAGTTACCTAAAAAGATTTCAAAGAAGTTATAGCTTTTATCATTATTACAGAAGTATCATAAACTATTGTGATAAAATTTTAGTATATTTCACCCACCTCTAGTAAACAATCCTGTCCTGATTTGTAAAACTCTAGAATTGTTTTCTTTTTATGAGTATATAGCTGTAGCACTGATGCTAGCTGCTGTTTATTTGTACCAGTAGTTGTAGAGGAGGTGCGTTCTCCTATCTGTTTGGATTCGGCTCACGGGAATCTGTCACTGAAGTGGGTGTGTCTCACAGCGAGCGGTGTAAACTGTTACAAAGTTGAAGAAGCTTTGCAGTAGCCAATGGTAGCTGCTTTAAGCTAAGCTGCTGCCTGTGCCTGCAAGGTAAATGTTGAAACAGGAAGCGGTGCTGGAGAATTACAAAAAGAAACGAACCTGGTGTTAAAAATAAAGGGCCGCTTCTTTTGTCGGCGTGTTTTCGGCAGCTCCAGTTCTGTCAAAATGTTCTGGAGCGCTTTTGACACTTCACGGTTCTGCTTGTTCAAAGACACTGAGAGAGCTTTTGCTTGTTCTGGTGCCATGCACAGTTCACTAAGCACTACGCTTCACACAAAGCGCATCTCTAAGCCTCTCGCGCACTACGTTCCCTCCCCACAGAGAGGCTGATCTAAGCCTCAATGTAAGTCGTTTCTGACGTTTTGTCCACGGTCAGCGCTGCTCCACAGGAGTAGCACAGATTTGTGTTTTTGTGTCTTATGCCTTTATGGAATGCAAGCAGTGGTTAGCTGCAAAGCAAATTGATCTGACTTTAAAATAAAAAAAAAATCTCCTGCATGTTTCATAGAAGCTGTTTTTAGCTGCTACCTTAGGAGATGTACATGTACTTGTTTCTCTGCATTCTTTCTGAGCTCAGTTTCTGAAATTCTTGTGTGTTTTAATGATTTATTTTTCTCATTCTAGGTTTTTCCCATCTGGCGCTAAAGGGACAACCCGACACCCGGTCAACAAAATTCTGTCAACATACATCCTGTTGCTGCTCCCGTTCTCTGGGGTCTGATGCCTTTCCCGTGAAAAGCCTTTTCAGTCAGGGATCCTCCGTTTGTGGATGTGCTTTAAGCAACCGCAAACCTCCTCTCATCAATACTTAATAGCTTCCTAATGGCAACTTGTGGTTCCTTTTAATTTATGATTTGGGCTCAAAGCTATTACAGCGCCTCATCACATTTACACAAGTGTTTTTTATGAAAGGCTGTTGATGACATAGATCACAGCTGCCTCCCGAATAATTGGTTGCTTATTGTTGCCCGATTTTTATTTTTAAACGACCGTCATAAAAAGAGTTGTAGTCAGCCGTCAAGATGGTGGAGGCCCCCATTTATGCCACAGGCATGGCCGCCAAGCTCAGGAGTCAGTGGGATCGCGACGGCGGCCTC
Source organism: Poecilia picta (assembly GCA_033032245.1). Classification (NCBI taxonomy): domain Eukaryota; kingdom Metazoa; phylum Chordata; class Actinopteri; order Cyprinodontiformes; family Poeciliidae; genus Poecilia; species Poecilia picta. The sequence continues at coordinate 9,510,524 of CM065370.1, read as the reverse complement.
GGACAGAACGACAACGCGGTGAAGTTTCTGGGTCAGGACTACGAGTCTCTCAAAGCGCAGTGCCTCCAGAGTAGGAGGCTGTTTGAGGACAGTCTGTTCCCCTGCGCCACATCATCTCTGGGATTCAACGAGCTCGGCCCCAGGTCCTCCAAGACCAGCGGCGTCCGCTGGATGAGGCCCTCGGTAAGAAAGAGGGGCGTGTCTTTATTGTATTGTTGCAGATGCATTAAGGGATGTTTAGTGTTATTCATGCTGAATTTGAAGAATGTTACAAATAGAGACACAAGTATGAGTGATGTTACTTTTCTGAGGTGAGATTTTGCTTCAAATGATTATTTGGCTTTAGATTTGGCATGATACTACTCTAATAAACGATTACGTTCTGGTTGAATGTTGAGGGTTGTCTTGCTTCAGTCTGTAGACGTTTGCAGGCTTTAACCAGTTTTCTTCCAAATTGACCTTGAATTTATTTCCGTCCCAATTACTTAATGCTGTTCCGTAGACGTATGAGGTCATCAGCTGGAAAGTTGCAAAAAGAGGGATTCTGCACACTAACTTGGTAACTTCTGAATTCAGAACTTCTGAAATCAGTTGTTGCATGGCAGACGTTTCAGGTTGCTATTGTGCTACATTGTGTCCTGTTATCACATAATGGCCCAATTAAAGACATTGAGAAACGCATGTGAATGAATAGGAAGGTTTTTTAGATGAGGTGCAATTCTTCAGTAATGTAAGGAAATAACTGCTTTAATCTGTGCTTGCTCTATTGTCACTATTGTCCAATCCCGACCTCAACAAAAACAGAGATGTGAACAATTTTTGTGTGTGTGTGTGTGTGAGAGCACATAACGACTTCGTAGGAGTTTTGTGAAGTCTTCCCCAGGATTATTTAATTACCCCCTGAAGCAAACTTTGCCCACAGTCCTGACTTTCATCTGTTGCCAGGCAACTACACATTCAGAGCTGAGTGATTGGGGTTTCTTTCTTCCAGTTCAGGAAGTCTGCAGCATTTTTCTCCTTGTTTTTTCCTCCTTTGCTCTGATCCCGTCTCTGATTAACTCCTCATAAATACACCAGAGCTCTCACTGTAGTCGAGTATTTCAAGAGAGCTCAGTGTGATCACAGAAGCCCTGAAGACGGCACGCTCGTCACCAACCCCCTCCCACCCCACCGGTGAATCGTGACAATCTTTTAGTTTTACTGAGCTGTGATCCGATTCCCCCAGGGTCGTGATTGTCTTCGTGACTGCAGCCTTCTGCAGCTTTTCGTTTCAGTAGGCTGACCAAGAGTTTATGTCCATAAATACGTCATGGATCTATCCAAGGCTGTCGTCTCTAAGGCGTATCGTGAGCTCAACTAAACTTTAGTGTTTCTTAATGTGTTATATGGTCTGTAATAGTTACTCCGTGGTAACTGGGTCAGGGTTGTCACGCGTCGCCCTAAAAAATGGTTGGATGTGTGACGATGGTGTGTTTTCTTGTATCCTTGGGTTGGTTAAAAACCAGTGCTGTCGATCAATTTTAAAAGATTTAATCAGATTAATCACACTCTAGGATTGCAGTTAATCATGATTAACCACTATGCTTAACTTTGTAAGCTTGGACTGTAAAAAATCTTGTACTGACCGCAGTACAAGACCGTGTAACGCGCTGCTTTGAACTTGAGAGGCTTTTGAGTTAACATGGGTCATACGATGAATCTGCATTATGTAATATTAACTCGTTAAACTTGTTAGATTAATCGCACGTGTTAAGATGTTAACGGTAAAAACAAACATTTTCCAAATCCAGCGTGTTTCACAACAGGCTAAAGTTGAAAGCTCACAGGACATAAAGCAGTTTCTGGAATATTTCTAATAAATGTAATGTTTTATTACATGTTTTGTTTTGTCTTTGTTTATGTACCTATGCACCACATAAAAACAGCTGATGTGCATTTGAGGCTATTTTTCATGTAGTAGGCTATATATGAATTTAAAAAGACAGTAAAAAACTGATTTTATGGTATAATTTTTTTACATTGTAATCATGAAGAAACCACCTGTTTTGGCTTTGAATTGCGACTTGCAGGGTCATGAGGATAAGACAAGTTACTTCAAAAATGAGTTACTAAAGGCATGTCTGTGTTGTGGGTTCCCCACAGGAGCTGTGCAGGCAGCCGGAGTTCATTGTGGACGGAGCGACTCGCACAGACATCTGTCAGGGATCTCTGGGTGAGTCTGAGTAGGACAGCCTGCAGCTGTTTCACACACATACCCAGCAAAGAATCATACAAATGAATGTACATTATTTCTCGCTGCGTCAAATAAATATTCCTCAAAAAGATTCACATCTCCTGATCAACTGGTTCAGGTGTACTTTCTATTGGAAAGAAAAATAAAAAGCACAGTTATCTACAGAAGTCCACAGTAAAGACAAGTCAGCACTATAAGCTAGACGTTCTTACTTTGGGAAATACAGCAATAATCCCATGAGGGACTGAAGGCATGGTGGTGTGGTTGTTCCTCTCTGGATCGCTGGCAAATGATTGTGTTTTTTTTTTTATATATTTTTATCTGCTGTTACTTGTTTTCCCCTACATCTGCAGTGTGAGAGTTTAAATTAGCTGCACCAGTACCAGTTGTGTTTTTGTTATGTTTTGTTTTGTTTCTTTTAAATCTGCGTTATCTGCTCCTTTAGTGTATAACTTACCAGCCCCACGTAAAATTTTGCTTTGCAGAATTTCAAGCTCCCTGTCGGTCAATGTTTACCCATTACATGTCAAATATTGAGTTTGTTTTCTGTTTTCAGCAGGGCTTCCACTTCATTCAGAACCAGAAATGACTGAGATCTATACTTTCTCAAAAATATTTTGTATTTTTAGATTTTTTTTCCTTCCCTGCTTCCCTTTTATATTCTTTTACCTTTTCAACTGTTGCGTCAATTTCTCCTTTCTCTTTTTAGTTTCCTTCCTCCTCCCTTCAGTGTTTGCCCTTCCTCTTTTTTTATTTCCTCCTGTCATTCCTTGCCCTTATTTACTTCCTGTAGTGTTTGCCTCTCCTTCCTTCCTCTTTTATTATCTTGTCCCTTATTTCCTTTTTCTAGCATTTGTCCTTCTTCCAAGTTCTACATTTTGCTTGTTTGATATATTCAAGAATTCAGAGTGGTTTGTATTTTGTAATTTAACACTTTATAAAGTGAGGGATACTTGCTTTTTATATTTAGGTTTACTAACCGTACAGTGGCTTATCAAACAGCTGTGAACACCACCAGGTGATGTTTTTGACCACGGTCCTGACTGGGCTGATGTGATCTGAATCACCTGCCCTTCAGACAGCATGTGACAGAAACGGATCTTCCCCATTTTAACTTTGAACTGACACAAACAGCTCAGAATTCATTTACTCATCATGTAAATGAAGTCTAAACAATAGTCAGGTTTTTTTTTTGTTTTTTTTTTAAGAGTTAATGTCCCACTTCCAATGTCTTAAAAAGGTCTGGCCGTGTGAGAAACAACGCCTACCATTTCCTGATGATGCCGTTTCATTAAAGCCCCTTTCAACAGAGACTTCATTGCAAAATTATTACCACAAAAATGTCTCTACTTGGAACACATTAATAATGAAGCACAGAAACTTTTAAGAGCTGCTGTTTTCTTTTCCAATGCCAGGGTAGTGTTGTGCATCGATCACTGGCTCTTTGTTGAATAAAAGGAAAATATTACCAACACAGCTTGTTATTTCTACATGAACCGGTCTTGGTTTAAGAAAAAAAAAAAGCAATCAAGTTGTAGATTTAAATTTAACTCCAGCTACAAGAAAGCAAATGGAGACGCTAGTCGAGGCATGAGACACTGATGTGAAAAGGTGTTTGAAGTCCAGCTAATAGCTTATGTTTAAAAAGAAAAACAGTTCTTTGGCATGTTGGAGGCTGAATAAAAGCTTGAGCTGGTATGTGTGGCGACATGAAAAGTGTCTGTGAGGGTTTTCTTTCACTTGAACTACAAAGAAACTGTTGCATGACGACTGAGCAGAAGTGGCTTCTGTAGCCGAAGCCACAGTGGGATTCTTCCTAATGCTTCTGAGTTTCAGTGCTAATTTGGAGCACAGAACCACTACTATTTCTAGAAAGTTGGTGTTTTTTTTTAGTAATTCTGCAGTGACTCACGAAATTATTCACACACCCTTAATGTTTCAGATTAGAATCGATGTATTTTTAGCATATTTATACAAAGTGCACTCACAGCCAAGTTTGTGTGTTTTAATCAGCTACTTCTAAATCATCCAGTTCAACGAGCTGCTTTCAGAATCCTCTAATTTATGAATTCTTTGGGGAAGGGGGTATCATATTTAACTCTAAGACTTGCAGGAAGAGGTGCAGCCAAAGGTATAATAATAATCTCAATAATTCCCATATGCATCTTTTATCATTTTTCTTTTTCTTCTCTTTCTTTCTACCAAAATTGGTCTTCAGTTTGATGCTTTGGGTTCAATTAGATGCTTTTTTTTTGAAGGATATTTTGTTTCTAGAATCTTCAAGGTTCTTCTTATTTGCTGTTTTATTTATTTTGGATATTTAAAATGTCTTTAATGCTCATTAGTATTTAAAGTTTATTGATCTTTGAGAATGTGTTCTTGTGTTATCGTGCCGTCACCGTTATATTACTTGAAGGTGGTTTCAAAACAACATTATCGTTTGTCGCAATGACTTCTGGGACGATTTATTGCCTATCAAAATTTGCAATCATTCAGAGGCGGCTGAATGCAAACGGACAAAACACTTTTCAAAATGTTCATTGTAAAACATTTATGAAGGATGTAGTTTTCCTCCTACTTTCATGGTTATGCACTATTTTGTCAATGTAGCACACACAAGAAAGAAATTTTTTTGTGGTTGTGACAAAATGTGAGCGGAATCCACAAATATACTTTTAGAAGTTCTTAAGCTTCAAGTCTTTAGTCAGAGTATGACTCTTTCACTTGAGGAAGGTGAATGACTTTTTATTAATCTTTTTGTTTTTTGCTGTTGTCGGTTTGCATCTGCAGGAGACTGCTGGCTGCTGGCGGCCATCGCCTCGCTGACCCTGAACGATAACCTCCTCCACAGGGTGGTCCCTCATGGACAGAGCTTTCAGCAGGGTTATGCTGGCATCTTTCACTTTCAGGTAACGGCTCCACCTCCTGTGTTTACATAAAGAGCGTAGACGACCTCTCTGTTGGTCTGTTGCAGACCTGTCTTAACGTGTGATAGATTTTTCCTGTATACCTTCAGGACAACACTGGGATATTTTGCCGCCTACAGCTTTTCCTGTTTGCATGTTCTACTCTGCAGATTTTCTATTTTAAGACGCACTTTTCTCCTGCTGGGATTAAAATACTAATCAGGATAAATGTGGGACAATTCTGACAGAAATCATAAAAGAATATTTACATCTCCCACATTTTACAGAAGGTTTTAAATGTCCGCGATCAGAAGGTGCAGCATAATTCCCTGAAGTCATGGGAGCGTCTTTGGCTTTGAAGGCGGTGGATGACTCAGCCGGCATTCCCTGCTCAGCGGAGAGTGTTAGAACTCCGGTTTGAGCTTTTCATGGAAAGATTTGCCAGGCAGGTATGATGACTTCTAGGAAATCCGGAGGTTGTGAAAGATGTTTTATATCCTCCTTCACAACAGGATTAGCACTTCTTCTGCAGTTGCAGAAATCCCGGCATTTTGAAAACTGTTCCAGAGGTCATAGGTCAAAGCCGATTTAAGTGTGAAAGTAGTCGGGATGCTACAGCTCCCTTAAATTTTTATTTTTTTTATTTTTTGTTTCTGAGCTGTATTTCAGCAAGATTATCTTGAGCATGCTGCAGCTTTTACACTTGTTGGCACTTGTTGTAGCTATATCTTAAAAACACTGGCATGAATTCATCTGTTGCAGTAGCAGAATGTGATGTTATCAATAAAATCAAACCTTTAACTTGGCAATGCTAACAATCCTTTTAAAATATATTTACATGAACGCTGAACTTTTCTTGTCATTGAGAACACCCGAAAGCTTTAGTAAGTGATGTAATTTTTTTATATTTCTCTGTACTAAATAAATGGCAACAATCAATAGTGTGACACTCTGAGTTAAATAACTTTGAGTGAAACTGTAATCTACTCAAAGGAACGATGTAAGTTCACAGCAAGCAAAGAGGGATTTGGTGAAGGAACCGAGTTGTTTGAGTTGTCGAACCGGATGGCATTCATTTTGAGTTTTCAGAATGTTTTACATTTGTGTGTATTAGAGATTGTTTGACTTTGTGGTGTGTTCAGCTTGAATTGTTCAGAGCCATGCTGATGTACTGTTTCTCCTTGATTCAACAAGCAAAAATATCACAGACCTGTCTCAAACATTGTTGTTAAAAAAATTTTTTTTAGTCCATTTTAATTGGACAGACTTTTTTATTTCAGAAAATGTCTATAAAGTTGGATATTTGCCTACACTTAACCTTATTTACAGTCTAAATGAGGCTTAAAAACATTAAAAGAACTGAAACTGCAAGTAATTTAGTATGAGAAGATTCCATTGCTGTAAAGACTGATTTTTTTTTTCACTGACAATATTAATAAGCCAGCAGACTAGCTGGTCTGGGGAGAGGTCATCCTGGGAACACAGTCTGCTCCCCATTAGCTTAAGCTAGCATGGCAGTTCCCAGACTTATTTTTAGCATGTCTGGGATCTCCATAAACTCTTTTGGGAGTTTATAGAGATCTATCTTAGTGGTGGAAGGGTAATGGTGTCGTGTATGCTCTGTGTATTACACCTAGGCCTGTATGTAGCTTTTCAAAGTTTATTGTATATTTTCACACCAGCTGCAGCATAAATTGTGAGGGTCATGGTTAGAGATACGTGTTGCTCTGCTCTCAAGATCATTGAAGTAGTGTTGGTGTTTCCTCCTCCGCAGCAAGATTGAAATCGGTAACTCTTCAGAAAGGTCCCACATGAATGAATGAGAGGAATTCAACAGAGCCATTCAAGCACAGAGGTGATGATTCTCGTGGCCGGAGCAGTGGTACGAATGTCAGGACGGCTGCTGGGGACGAAAACTACTGAGCAACTGCTACATTTTAACTTTAATATTATAATATTATTTTCTTTGTTCAGTCACGGAGAACGTGGGAAAGTGTTAATCCTCGTGTGAAGACTCCTTTAGAGCATCTTCAGTTACCTCAGATTCTCTTTTTATTGATTGAACAAGGCGGGAAAATCTTTCCATCAAGCTCTAAATGCTCAGAAGAAGATGCAAGTCTGACTGAGTCTTTTAGCTGCTTTCATTAATTAAACCACTGATGACACTTCTGTTGTTTGTAGGCATTACACTGTGGATCAAAAATACATTTTAATGGTTGTTTTAGTGATTTCTCTGAATTTATTCTTTGGAATAGTTAGTGGGAAATTCTAACGGCATACTAAACTTTATAAGATGAAACCTCATGCTATAATATATAATGGGATGACTACTTTTAATGGTCTCATGAGAAGTTTGATAACCTAATTTTGAATGTTGAAAGATCTGAGAGAGGAGCAGGATCTGCCGGGACGCTTAACGAACCGACCCGAACCACAGGGAACGTTGAACAGAAGAATAAAACGACTAGTTTTTCTTCTTCTGTCGTTACTCAGGCGTTCAGTCGGAACAATCGCTCTCTGGAGGATCAGTGGCGCTGTGAACCACGGCGGATCCGGCCGCCCACAGGTCACTCTTACAAACGGAAGCTGATCCAGGATCTTCTGGTTTTTAGACTCCTCCATTTGGAGTGGGAGATTAGTTATTAATGCAAACACTAGGCGTTTGATTAAAATCACTAACACCTGTCTGAGATCTGTGGAAAATATGAGTTTGAAATGGTGACTCAGCAGGCCTTACTGAAAAATCAACAAGTTAGTGCAGCGAACAATTGTAACAAGAATGCAGGGTTTTTATTTTTATTTTATTTTTGTAGGATGTGGTTTAATCTGTGAAAGAGAAACCATAAAAGCACATTTCCAAATTGTTCTCAGAGTATCATCTGAACCTGTCGAACAACTTTATTGTTTTTTTTGCTCGTTTTGTCAAGACAGATCTAAGAGTTTAAAACGCAGCTTTTATGTCTCTGCCTTCTATTTTTACTTTCCAAAATCACTGAAGATAAGCGGCCTCTCTCTTCCACACCCAGTCAGACAGTGATGAGTATCACATTTAAATTGTTGTTTCATAAATAATAGAAACTGTTAATATGAACTCCTACTGGATCTTTGAAGCTGACCCTTCTCTCTCTCTGACCTGGTCATGCTGCTTTGCAACATGACCAGGCCATGTTTAATGACCCGGGTCATAAAATAGATTCTTTGCAGCACAATTAAAGAATCTGTTCTGCGATTATGCATGGATGCAGCCGTTTGGGAGGTGGCTGGTGCTTATCAGTTGAACTTTGCTTTATTGTGTGCAACAACAAATCCATGTAAACTGAAACAAGAAGGCATCTGTAGCGCTGACACAGATCTGGGCTTGGTTTAAAAGATCTTATCTTCAGAAAGCTAACAGGAAACGTACACACGGTCAGTCTAACATGGAGATTTATTGCAGCTGAGGTTTACTCTGTCTCCATATGCAAGATATGACTGGTTCCCTTCCTTGTCTGACAGATTATTTGAATAAGCCTGTGGGGTTTTTTTATTATCATTTGCATGTTTTATAACTAATGATTGTAACCAAAGCCTGTACTAAAGGAGTTGTTTTGCAAATGGAAAAGCATCATTAAGTAACACAGTTGACCAAACAAGACATAAATATCTGGTTTTAGTCACAGGAATTGCTTTGCTTCACTTTTGTGCTGAAAAGTGCTTAGAAGTACTGCAAATTTGACTCTTTAGAAAACAATAACACTTTTGCCGGTTTTGTGTTTAAGAGTCAAAGTCACAAATGAAAACTACAGTTCATAAACTCCCAAATAAATAAAGGTTGGCCAGACTTAAACTGTGGGTTTGCACTTTGTGATGATTTTGCATCAAATCTGAAATGATTTTAAGGCACTAACTGAGACCAAAGCAGATGCAGTGTGATTGCTTGGCCTATTCTGAAATGAAAAACTGACACAAACTGCATTTTTAGAAAGAGGTTTCTCACCGTAACCATGTGTTCTGTACATTACTCCAACGTTTGGCTGACGAAAATATCTTTTAAAATTATAACAAAAAGTTGAACTTGCTCTTTTGGGAGACTTCAAATGTCTTTTTGGAACATTTACATTGATTTAGCTATTGGTTTTTGTTTTTTTTTAAACAAAAGGCTTCCTTCCATCTTGCCAGCTTAGTTCACAGCCACAACATACAGAGAAGATTATCACCAGATGATCTCTACTTGATTATGACTGTCTTAACAATGTTTCATGGTACTGCTTGTAAAATAAATGTTCTACTCTTCTCCTGCCTAATACCCTTTTCTAACATGATCCCTCTGATTTGGAAGGCGTCTCTGTGGCTGATGTTTTACTACAACATTAAGTAAATGTCAGGAAGAGTCTGCTGGAACAAATATTACTTTATGTAGGGTTAGTCAAATGGCATAAGGTGTCTGTTGAGATCTTCTTAACATTGAACACACAACATTCTTAACGTTGTGTGTTCAGTGTGATGGTTAATTCTGAATAAAATTGGATCCCCAGCTAAATGAGGGCGTACACACTTACGCAGCTACATTATGTTCAATGTATTTTTTCCCCCCCTAAAATATTTGCGTTTTGATTTTAAGAAGTTATAGCTGCTGATTTTGAAGTTATTCCTCTTTAAGAACTATTATAAAGCAGAATTTAAAAAAAAGTACCTGGAACGGTCCAAAACTTAGCAACAAGGCTGCTTCAGTCGTTATTTTGATCAGTTTTCAAACTGCTTCAGACAAAGTTGCGTCTTTATTTCTGAATTTGTTTCTCTGGCCATTTGTCCCTGAAGTACCAAAAGAGATTTATTTTACACTTTGAAGAATCTACAAAAACATGCCTCCATAAGACTGTCTTCTGTCTCTTTAGACATGTTCTCTTAAAGCTTACTCTTCACCAAAAAAAAAAACATGACACGGAGAAAATCTGGTTGTGACTTTTGTAATGACTCCACCATCTCAGCTCGCTGGGTCACTGAGCCCTTTCAAGATAATTTGACGTTTGATCCAGCGGGCGTTTTGCCAGCTGAGGGGAACAGAACCGTCCCGGTGGAGGGACGACACACTCGCTCATCGGTCGCGCGTCGCGTGCACAGCCACGGAGATTATGCCGAACGCACAAATAAAACAGAGATCCGTCAGGGATCCCTTCCATCAGCCCGTTCAGTCATGAAAACTGTCGGAGCAGAAACGAGTAGACAAACAACCCAGCTGTCTCTGCACATTCCCGACATGAGGCCCACACGGTGCAGATAAATGTATAAAACAAGGTGGACTGTAGTCCTTAACACTTCAAAATGAGTTTTAAATGTAGTTTTGAATGGTCAGAAAATGGTGAATTTCTTTTTTCCCTGCTGTGCGGTTGTCTCATGCGGCAGAAACATCAATAAAAATCATCACCAAGTGGCTCACAGCTGCTATTTTACACCTCTTGCACCAGACAGTGGTGCACTGCAGAAACATGTGCTCCTGTATTCATTGCTGCTTTACTAAAGTGAGAGGGAATAATGCTCCAGCTTGCTCAAAATGTCCTGCAAATGCCTGTTGTGCTAAATCTAAAGCTGAACACACCATACAAATGCAAAAAAAGAGAAAAGATTCATGTTTTGTAAAACCTGCTCTACTTCCATAATCCTTTCTTTAGACTTGTGCTGTATTCGTTAGCTGGTCTTTGCTTTCTTCTGCATTTGCGCGCTTTTAGATCTGTCTTGGATTTCCTTTGTTGTGCATGTTTGGATCCCTTAAGCCTGTGGATAAAATACCCTGAACTGAATGAGTCATCCCAAAACGTTACGAGTCCAAGCTCCGGGGAGTTGTAATCTGTTCTTTTTCAGTGTGAAGACAGAAAGAGGAAAAGAAAAAATCAGAAAGAAGGGGAGTCTCAGTCAGAAACAAAAATAAACTGGAGGAGAATCTGTTAAGACATTTGGAGCAATGCTTTTTCTTTTTTTTTTGCGCCTGGGAACACCTGTTGTTGAATAGTTTTGAGGTTTTTCTCAGGCTCAGACGCCAAAGTCCCTGCAAGTCACAACACTGACCTGGTCAGAGTTCGTTAGTTTTTTTTTCTCACAGAGTCTAAGGGTGGGGTTCACACTTAGCTGTTCAATTCTGAAACTGCGCGAGTTTCTGGTGGGCCATATTGTGGCACAGCTTCTCACAGAAGTGGGCTCGGCTTTGCAGGCAGGTTTTGGAAAGTTTCTGCTGCACATTAAAAACAGATGCTGACCAACAAAAGTGGGCTAAATGCTCCTGGATGCAACGTGATGCTAGTGCGCACTCATTAGCTCTGTGGTTAAGCTGAAACGACAGTTCTCCAACCTTCTTCCTCTTTCTTTGTCTCTTCCATTTGCCTAAACCTCAAACTGAGTTTCTTTTCTGCTGGAATTTCTCCCATTGCATTCAATTACCGCCTTACAGTTGCTGTACGTGGCTTTTCATTTGGTCCTTGTGAAACTTTTTTAGCACAAGACTGAATTTATAGATACATTTAGCACGCTTGCATATCCAGTTCAATCATAGATCAAGACGGCCTGCTGCCTTTTTCTGACACAATAAAAACTTCCACAGTTGAAGTGTTGCAACTTTGAAATGTTAAATTTAGTCCACAGATGTCAAATGTATGCTCTTCAGATGCCAACACAGTGCTGACTTTACCTTTTCTTATTCCGAGGTGTGTAGATGTTTGCTCTGATAAATGACACACCTCTGCATGACAAATGCTCGAAGTGACTTTGGCTTCTTTGCTTTCTTATAAATTCAGGAAATAGTTTTTTTGTTCCAGTTGGGAAACTCATTGCATTGAACTTCCATACCCAAATTGTCCCTTGATTTTTAAAATTTTTTATTTTAATTTGGAAAAAATTTAAATAAAAGGTGAATATGTTCTGAAAGCAGAAGTGGCTTGCTCTCTCCAGTTGTTGCTGGCCATTTTATTTTTGCACCATTCCACGTATTGTGACAGTGGTACATCAAAAATGATGTACAAAGCTGACTAATGTGATACAAAAAGCACCCTTAATTTCTTTTTATGTCTATGTAAGATGTTTTCAATGCTTGGCCATATATGGCAAGAAAGGAACAAGTCTGACAGCAGCCTAACTTTTTCCTGCAGCAAGCTGCTACAAAGGAGGATGTATGTGCTTCTGACCCCTGGGAGTTTGTAGAGGTGTAGATTTAGCACTTCAAGCTTGTTTGGAATGTTTACAGGAAAATATTGTCAGGATAAAAACTCCCAAACCACCAAATTTACAGGAGACAAAAATTGGGCTTACTGAAATGCAGTTTTTGCTGGAAACCTTTTTTTTTCCTATGCCAAGGTGTTTTGTTTTTAGCTTCTTACTAGATAAATTTCTCACTTCTCATGTTTGTTGGGGCTTTTTTCTTTGTAGTTTTGTTTTAACTAATTTCATTTGGATACATGTTGGTGTATAATGACCAGCAGAATGCTAATCTGACTTGGATAGGATTTTCTTTTTTCCTTTTCTTTTTCTTTTTCTTTTTTGGTGTGTTGGTTTTTGTAGTTCCTTATCGAGTCTGTGGCGATTTACACTACGGTGAGACAGTCTTGCAGGCTTCAGTTCTAATTTGCACCCATATGCTAATCTGAATTGGTGAAATTCCAGCCATCTCTTTTGTGCTTCTATGCTTCTGCAATAAATCTGAAACAAATAATTTAACCTCGACGATTACTCTTTTTGAGGACGATTTTAATTTGGCAATGTCACAACAAATACAGTAGAGCAGAATGGTTTGAATCTGCATCATACTGCCCCCTGCTGGACACCGATCATTGAATCAGATGTAATTTCCTAGAAGTGAACCTATTTGCATCTACCTGTAATGCTTTAATTAAAAAGAGATGAAAACAAAACCAGAACCTGTGTGTTTTCTTGGAAAGCAGAATCAATGACCTAATCAATGATTTGCCTGTAGGCAAATTATTTCAGAGAAATTAACTCCGCCCTACTCTGTGGTTCTTTACATCCACCAGAGAAACCAGTTTGATTTGGAAAATAACTACCGTTACACACATTCTGTGAAAAGATCTAACAGTTACTTGGAAACATTAGTCACCTCATTTGTCAAAAGAGTTAGCATTGTTGTTTTTTTTTAACTTGAGTTAAACCAGAATACTTTTTTTCATTTCTTGTATTATTAAACCTTTGTATAAAAAAAGGATTTATTTTTTGTCTTTTAAAACCTTTATTTGAATAAAAAAGCGAAACATTTACGTTGCTGATTTGGCTTAGACTGACTCTGTGAAGTGCTCACTCTTACGTAAGCTTTCTACAGATCCAGAAGAAGTACTGAACAGAAACCTGCAATGTTCTGAAACTGTGCAGATGTTCAGATGAGATTCTGGACAAACAGTCCAGACTCCTTTGCTAAAGTACGTGAAATCCTTCTGCGACATTGTGTTTTCTAGTGCTCTCTGCTTCCTCCCTTGCAATGCAGTTCTGGCAGTTTGGAGAGTGGGTGGAGGTGGTGATTGATGACCGTCTCCCAGTGAAGGATGGGAAGTTGCTGTTTGTCCACTCCGCAGAGGGGACTGAATTCTGGAGCGCTCTGCTGGAAAAGGCCTACGCCAAGTAAGAACAAAGCTGAAAAATTCACAATCATTGTTGCAAATCCCTTTTTTTTTTATACACTTACTGGCCCTGTCAGGTACAGCTTCTTAGTACTGGGTTGGGTCTCCTGTTGCCTTCAAGATAAACTTTCATGGCATTGATTCAACAAGGTGTTGGAAACATCCATCCATCCATCCATCCATCCATTTTCTTTACACCCTTGTCTCTTAGTGGGGTCGGGAGGTGCTGGTGCCTATCTCCAGCTAGCTGTTGGAAACATTTCGTTGATATTTTGATGGGGAAATGTTTTCTGATTTGGATCCCATTCTGACCCTACTCTCTAAATGTTGCAGCTGAAATGGAGGCTCATCAGACAAGTTGATATTTAGCTGTGTGAAGCGTAGGCTCAGTTTCTTGTTGCACCAAGTGTGGTCTATCATGCTTTCAGAGATTTTACCATTTCATCATACCTTTATTGTAACAAGTTGCTTTAGTTATAGACAGCTTTCTTAAGCCACTCTCCTCTGACTTTTGACTTTCTGACTGGATATTTTCTCGCTCCAGGACTCTTCTATGTAAATCCAAGACTTTGTTTTAATCCCAGTAGATCAGTATGTTCTAAAATATCCAGAGCCACAGCATGGCAGGTTACTTCTGACGCTGGTGCTCCGTCCTCAACTCTTGTCCGGAGTGCCGAGCATCTTGCATGTTTTGAATATGGCCCTGCTCTAACACACGTGTTTGAAATGATTGTGTTACCGCCTCTGCAGGCCATCAGGTGCTGCAGAAATCTGTTAATTACAAAGTCTTTTTAAGTCAGGTGTGTTTCAACAGGGAAGTCCTAAACCATGCAGGATTTTTTTTGTACCATTGGTCTATGTCACATCTAGATATTTAGATACATTTACTTTCCTTAATTTTATTTAACAAGTCGTTATTTGTATTGACAAGCAATTGAAAATGTCTTCCAAATAAACTGGCTAGCAGCTAATCTTTGTGCTTGTACAAACTTTTGAGAGCAATTGCTAAGCTATGAGGATTAGAAAAATCCAGTTTTTTAAGGTTGCAATCTACTTTTTTTTTAAAGAAGAAAATAATTTAAATATGTTGCGGGTTTTTTATCTAAGCAATTTCATTGTTCATAAGTATGTAAGATGAAAAAAGAGCAGACTTTGTTTAGTATTTGCAAACTGACAGCTCAGTTTTAAAGCTGCTCTAGGATGACACCTAGTGGTTGTCCAGCAAAATAAATTGGTCATGAGTTCTAAAGGGGTTCAATGATGGAAAGCTGCAGGTGCTTCAGTTGACAACTGTGGTTTCAGTTGTACGACTGACATACAGTATTGTTCATATAAACACATGGCTGCCAAGTTTACACAGTTTCCCATATTAGTGCAACGTGAACATGAGGCTGATGGTACCATATATAAACAGCAAACACTTGCAACTGTAGTTTACTTAAACTTTGACATAAAGCATAACTCTGTTTCTACTGTTACCACCACTCGTTTCCTTGGAGACCCAATTCATGTGCTAGAACTGCTTTGGTTCTCAGGCTGAACGGCTGCTATGAGGCCCTGTCAGGTGGCAGCACATCAGAGGGCTTTGAGGACTTCACCGGAGGCGTGACGGAGATGTTTGAGCTGAAGAACGCCCCCTCAGACCTCTTCAGCATCATCAGCCGAGCCGTGGAGAGAGGATCCCTGCTCGGCTGCTCCATCGACGTCAGTACTGATCGTTTACTCGTGCTCAGATTCAAGACGGTAATGTAGTTCTGTCACTGATTCTGAAAGTGATTGAGTACGTTTTCTCAAAGCGTCTTCTAACACGCTTGTGTCAAACCCAAGACCTGGGGGCCAAATCTGGCCCGCCGTAAGTTTTAATGAGGCTCTTCAGACTCTAGGGTGGCACAGTAGACTAGATATGAAACTTGTAAATTCTGTAGTTTTTTTATTTTTATTTTTTTAAGAGGACACGCATCGAGGGAAGGTAAAAAAAATATCCCTTAATTTCTTTAAACTTCATTTTGGTTACCGGTAAATAAATTTGAATCAGAGCTTGATATTCTGTCTTGTGCTGTCTTGTGTGTTCATATGCATATAAACATAAAGAAAACAAAAACAAACGAGATTAATTTTTTGCTTTTCCTCAATGCAAGTTCTCTTTATAAAATTTTTAAAAAATACTACAGAATTATCATTTTATAGTCTGAATATCTCCTTATAACCTATACTGTAAGTGTTTGGGGTGGGAAACAGATTTTAGCTGAAGCCACTAGAGGGCAGAGACGCTCACACAACCGAAGCTGCCAGGAATCTAGTGTGTCAAAGGCTTTTGATCAGGACCTTTATTTGCAGACAGGGAGCACTGAACTCTGCAGCGAAGGACATTCTGCCTGGTAAATTTGCCTTCAGATACTTTAGTTTGGGTATGACGAACCAGCGGTCTGACAGGAAAAAAACCCAAAAAAAAACAAAACGTTGGACCTTTCTCCATACAGGATGAAAAGGTGAATCATTGATTATCAGAATGTTCTTTTGCCCTGTTGCAATGCTGCAGTCGCTTTACAGCAGATGTTTGCAGGTGTGAATAGCTCCAGAAAAGTTATTGATTTTTAGTTGCCACAGTAATAAATCTGAGCTCATGTCCCCGTCTCACAAGAAGTCACATGCACTGCTGAGTTATAGCTCGGCCAAGCATTATGAGATTTCCCCGCTCCAGTTAATGTGTCAGCGGCGATAAATAAATCATCTCAGCGACCCCTATTCACAATCCATGTGTTGCATTGTCTCTTTCACAGATCACCAGCACATCAGACATGGAGGCCGTAACATTCAGGAAGCTGGTGAAGGGCCACGCCTACTCTGTGACCGGTGTGCACGAGGTGAGCCATCATGCTGGAGGACGTGGGGGTCGGGATCGGGCTTGTCAGCATAACAAATGTCGCTGGACGATAAATTGTCCCAGAAGTTATTGTGATAAACGATAATATTGTTGTTTTGAGACCATTTTCAAGTAATATAATAGTAAAAATGCAATAAAATGTTCTCAAAGGTCAACAAATTTTAAATTCTAATGAGCATATAACGCTGGAAGTCATTTTAGATGTTCAAAATAAATCAATAGACGTAAATAAAATGAAGTGTGAAGTTTGTAAATAAAATTATTCAAAAAAAGTGGTATTTAAGACCAGAGCATCCGACTAAAAAGTTTTATCAGCCAGTTTTTGATCAAAAAGAGAGAAAGAGAAACAATAAATTATGCAAATGGAAATTATTGAACTTGTTTTAAGTCATTATGTGATTTATTATTAATTGCAACAAGGCTAGTCGGGATCAAAAAACAAATGGGAATTTAGAGTTGACTGTAAATCATTCATCTTCTCAGCACTCACATGGATGAACGTATAAACTGGATTCTGCTCTGAAACTGATCCGGGACGTCCAGCAGAGTCCTGAGCCACATGCTGTAAAATCTGGCTTTTTGGGACTTCAATTGACTTCATGAACTAATTTGAAATCTTGGCGTTTAATCATTGATTAGAAACAAAGGGCTGAGCTCAGTGTTCTGAACATGCTGTGGAACAGATGTTTGTTCTGCAGCAGCATCAGTGATTGATTCGTTTGCTATGCTCAGAGCAGCAGACTTCGGGTTGTGAGGCAAACGGGTCGCTTCCTGTTTATAAAGGTTTTGTAGCCTGAATGCAGCTGTTTTTAGGTGTATGTGCTCTACATGTGGCAACGCTAAGAATAAACACAAGCGGTTTCTTTGCCTGAAGGTGATGTACAGAGGAAGCCTGACCAAGCTGGTCCGCATCAGGAACCCCTGGGGGGAGGTGGAGTGGACCGGGGCGTGGAGTGACGAGTAAGGTCTTCCACACACAGATTTGTTTTCACTGTTTTGTGCTTTTGTAATGTAAAGTTCTCTTTTTCCTCGACCGAGATTTACAAATCTTGCTCCCAGTCTGATTCAACTGCAGGGTTGGGGCGGATGTAGATGAGAAATTACTGTCAATATGGAAGAAATCGCTCCTTTCCTAGTTGGGTAAAATAATGTTTATTTTTATTTTTATTTAGAGGCTTAGCCAGTTCAAATATTTTCAGGAGTGTATAGTGGGATAAATTTGCACCAAAATTTATGTTTTTCACATTTTGTTATTTATTGCTTGTAGATATCGAAAAGGTTAGCTGAGCATTACAGGAGTTACAAATACTATTGGTAATCATCAATATTAATCGATATAGATGTTTATCCAGTTTCCCGTTGATCTGTTGTTCTGATTTTCTCCCTTCACTCCAGACTATTGTTTGATTTTAAGCGGTCATGAATTCAATAATTGTTGCCAGGTAACCAAAGAGCGAGCAAGTGAGGTAGTTGATGCCAGCCGCCTTGTTAAACTGGCTGTGACAGTCTGAGTAGCTAAAACCTTATTTCTCTGCCTACATCCCCCAGAATGCTATTCAGTTCTGGGTCAAAGTTCAATAAAATTGATTATTTCTCTTGAACATCAACACAGTGTTTTCTTGTCTTCCCCTCTTTGGGGAAAAGCCTAAGAGGAAGTGGGAACTAAATTTGAAAAACTTAATGGTTTATATATATTATCTGAGATGGACGGTAAAAATCTAGGCTGTGCCGTTTATTTATTTACTTTCCATTCTTTATAAACTCTTCAGCTCCAGAGAATGGGACTCCGTGGATGGCTCCGTAAGAAGTCAGCTTCAGAAACGCAGTGAAGACGGGGAGTTCTGGTGAGTCTAACAGAATAGAGACCCAGCCTAGTAAATTATTTCAACGTTTACACCCATGTCCCCACCTTTACAATGTCATTTGAGTCAGACTTATTTCCGTCTTCTAGGATGTCCTTCAGTGACTTCTTGCGGGAGTTCACCCGTCTGGAGATCTGCAACCTGACGGCGGACGCCCTGCAGCACTGCCAGATGAAGAAGTGGAACACGTCGCTCTTCGGGGGCGAGTGGAGGAGAGGCAGCACCGCCGGAGGCTGCAGGAACTACCCAGGTACTGACCGACGACGAGGAGACGACTGGAAGAGATGGAACCGAGCCCAGAGATCGTAACTTGATATTGTTGCCACATTTCAGGAAACAAAACGTTCATCCAAAAAAATCCCAAGTCCCACGTCAAGAGTCTCATGGTGTTAAACTTGCTAGATGGAAAACGCTAAATGGTTCTTTTATTTGTATAAACTTTGTTATTTTGTTGAAAAGAAGCTGTTGTAGAGGGATGTGGGGAAGATTTGGAACGTTGTCTGGAAGGAATGTGGACAAGTGACTCTTATTTAAGCAATAATCAATGACACAGTGCTCTTCTTCCTAAATATTTTTGGGAATTCCTTTCGTGCGTTTTTTTGTTTTGTTCTTGCCATATTTTTCTCCTGATTTTAGAAATAAATATCTGAATTCTCATTTAGTATTTTATGTATAAATAAATCCTCATTCAGTATCGACCTGTAGTTCTCGTGGAAGGTGATCAGGCTGACTTTTTGCCCTCTTGCCTGCAGCGACGTTTTGGCTGAATCCTCAGTTTAAGATCATGCTGCAGCACCCCGACGCCCCCGGCCAATCGGACTGCAGCTTTTTGGTGGCGCTCATGCAAAAGGACCGCAGAAAGAAAAGACAAGAGGGCAAAGACATGGAGACCATCGGGTTTGCTCTGTATGAGGTCAGCAGCGCTCTGTACAGATATCAGTTTTATTTTATTTTCCTTCTTTTTAAATAATCTCTTATTTTGTCTTCTGTCTCTTTTGACAGGTTCCAAAAGAGGTACTAGTTTACATATTTTAGTCTAGAAGCGAAGCATCAGGATGAAACTTCTCCACAGTTTCTGCGTGCATTTCTCAAATGACGGCCCTAAGAAAACGCTTTGCCGCCTCTGACCGTCTCTCTTAGTTCGCGGGGAGCTCGGGGGTCCACTTGAAGCGAGACTTCTTCCTCACGCACGCCTCCAGCGCTCGCTCGGAGCAGTTCATCAACCTGAGGGAGGTCAGCTCACGCCTGAAGCTGCCCGTTGGGGAGTACATCATCGTCCCCTCCACCTTTGAGCCCAACAAAGACGGCGACTTTGTCCTGAGAGTCTTCTCCGAAAAACCTGCAGGCTCAGAGTGAGTGACGCTAAAGGTTCTGACGAAATGATGCTAACGTTGTGACAACTGTTGTGCTCTTTTTAGAACATAAAAGAACAAACTCTCAATGAAGGATTTCGAAGAAAACACTGTATATTGCAAAGCTTCAAGAAAATACTGGCCTTTCAAAACTGTCTTTTAAATGTCGGTGTAGAAAAAACAGATATATTAATTTAAGTTGGAATCATCGTGCAACAAGAAGATGAAAATAATTTGAAGACAAAATATTAAATGTTAAGGCTTTTAACCCCTTACTTGCTGGGTTTATTTACAATTAGGTAAAAAAAGAAGTAAACTCTACTTATGCTGTCAGATGCTTATTTAGTTTGACTTTGTAGTTTTCAGTGAAGCACATACAGTAGATACAAACTGGCAAGATTAGGTAAAGCATTTTCAGTCTGTGGTTTATAGATGATTTTATTGAGCAGTACAATTATTTTACAACCATAATTACCACACTCATTTAAAAAAATATACGACTACTAAAAGTGTTTCTAATGCAATCCTTGGTTTGTGTCAGATATGCATCAACAGGCATTTTGGTCAAACCAGAAGCAGTTTTTGTCCAATATTGGTTGGCAAGGGTGTATACCAACCACCCAAAGTCTACTAGTTCTACTGTAGATGTAGATACCAAATAGCAAAGATTTTTAGTAAAATGTGGTTAAAGCCAAATGCAATAATTTGCATATTTAATGTTTCAACAAACGATTCCAAGAAGATTTTGACAAGTTTGAGGGGAAATTTCTTAAGAATGACAAAAATGTTTTCAGTTGCTTCTTTTGTAGTTCATTTCTGCTCCTGTCCAAACTTTTTATTGATATTCCTGTCATCAAACTAATGATTAAGCTATTTAAATATAAATGGAAGAATTAATAATTTCAATATTTGA
Source organism: Poecilia picta (assembly GCA_033032245.1). Taxonomy (NCBI): domain Eukaryota; kingdom Metazoa; phylum Chordata; class Actinopteri; order Cyprinodontiformes; family Poeciliidae; genus Poecilia; species Poecilia picta. The sequence continues at coordinate 9,489,783 of CM065370.1, read as the reverse complement.
TATATTTATCAGGTTCCATTAATAAAAGCAGAATGGTCTTTCCTAAAACCAGCACATTGGATATCGTGATAAAAGGAAGATTCTACCGAAATACAATAGTATTAGTTTAGTTTAATAGAGAATAGTTTACTCATAATTATTCGTTTCTGAAATTTTTTGGTTTCATTGCCACATTTTGCATTTGTTGCCATCTACTGAATAATGTCTTGCCAAAAGTCAAAAGGACATAACCTATTTTCTCTTCTGGCTGTCAGGGAGCTTGATGACAAAGTCGTTGCAAATCTTCCACCAGAGGTGAGAGGAGGCGATTGATGCACTTAATTTACAAACTAAATTTATATGAAGAAAGTGTTATTAATGCGTTTGTTGTGTTTCAGACTAAAGTTGATGAGAGCCAGATTGACGCAAGCTTCAAGAATCTCTTCAGGCAGCTGGCAGGCAATGTAGGCTCCCCATAAAACTCACAGTAACTATGTTGAACTGGCAAAGTCCTAATTAACTCAGTTGAACTTTGTTGGGCCCAACAGGACATGGAGATCAGCCTGAATGAGCTTCAGACTATACTGAACAGGATCATCAGCAAACGTTAGTCATTTGAGAAAGCTATTCAATCTTTTTTGTTTTACTGAAGTGTGTGTTGTCATTTCTCTAATACCAGTATGTGATTTGTTCACCAATAAATGGTCATTTCCCTGCTTTCCTTCTACTGCCAGATAAGGACCTGAAGACAGACGGCTTCTCTAAAGAAGCTTGTCGCAGTATGATAAACCTCATGGACGTATCCTTGAAAACGAGATGAAATTGTGACTGAGGTGCCTGGATCTGTAATTTACATTCCATGTTTTTGAAATCCCAAATGTTCCTGAACTTTGTAACCCAGGCGGATGGGAGCGGGAAGCTGGGCCTGACGGAGTTCCACGTTCTCTGGGAAAAGATCAAGCGATACCTGGTGAGATTCAGCACTCAGTCACCGAGCTGCAAAAAACCTGAATTTAAATCCCTAATCCAGGCGTGGTGATTAGGAACGTCATAACTGACCATTGCTGTAGATCTCATTCCATGCTAAAATATTTATCTGTGTCGCGTAGCAACCACAAACTAGAATTTATTTTTTATTATTTTAATCTGATGGATCATCAGAAAAATTACACGTACATATGAAGCAGGATGGGGAAAAAAACATAAAAAATGTGGCTAAACCAATCAGTTTTCACCAATCTGATTTGTGTGGCTAAACCAATCAGATTTGGGGTATAAGATTTGGAGTCTTATACCCCATTTTTTATATGGTCTGTCATATAAAATCCCAATGAGATACCATTAAACGTAAGGTAACATGATAAAATATGATAAACATTAACAGATATTAATACTTCATACCTTGTGCTTCAGATTTGGGGTTTGCTGAAGTACTAATGAAGTTTTCTAACACAAACATTCCCATTTTATTTCAAAGTATTGTGTACCTTGATGACCCATTTTAATAAAACTGAATGGTTTTATGTCTGACTTGTCTTCTTTCCTCTGTCTCTGTGTACTTCTACCTCATCAGACTATATTCAGAGAGTTTGATTTGGACAAATCAGGAACCATGAGCTCCTATGAGATGCGGATGGCCCTTGAATCTGCAGGTGCTCTTCTGCTTAACATGAATAAAAAAGAAAAACAATCAACTTTGAATTGCGACACATTTTAACCCTTGATTGTGCTGTTTCATCCTTGCCGCTGCAGGCTTCAAACTGAACAACCATCTGTTCCAGCTGATCATCCTGCGGTACACGGAGGAAGACATGGCCATCGACTTCGACAACTTTGTGACCTGTTTGGTCCGGCTGGAGTCGATGTTCAGTAAGATACTTTTATTTTACCCCCTTTTGTGACTTAAAAAAAAAATCCCGACTCTCTTTGGAAAGAAAATTACCCAGAAGGAAAATCTGCACTGATTTCGGTCTGTTTGTAACAGAAAATGTAAGATGCGAGTGGATTTTCTACACTTTTGTCTCAACAGAAACATTTAAAAACATGGACACGGATGGAGACGGTCAAATATCCCTTAACTTCTTTCAGGTAGAGCCTGAACCCTGAATGGTATTTTAATTCATCCTACAAACAAACTGTATGTTAATTTCCTGCTCTCCTCGTTCCACAGTGGATCACTCTGACCATGTTTGCCTAGAGATGAGTGGAGTCCATGAACCACATCCCACTGCAACTCCAGGCCCATTATTCCCAGACTTTTTTTTTTATTTTTAACATTTTTACCAGTGCCTTCATTGCTCTCTTCTCCTCCAGGATGCTCTCTGCTGAGGCCTTGTGATGCTAAGACAGACAGATTTGTGATTCCAGTGCCTGTATCGGAAACGTGCCAATTCTTTTTTCGTTGTTGCATGTTTTGCCAAATGAGCAGAGCTCACTCTGGGTGCTAATGTTTTTTTTGTTTTTTTTTTACTCTCAAGTAATGCTGATAAACTATATAGTCATAAAAACATTATTGGTTGGGTCTAAGTGGGTGGACACAGCGTTGTGCTTTTGCATTTTTTTTAAATCCACAAAGTCTTTAATTTTTTATCACCACACATCCAAGTGTTTTCTTTCACCAAGACGAGGATTATGCAGTCATTTGCTCTAGTTTTGTTTCAGCCTTCAGACTTAAGGTTTGAAATGACGACCTGTTCACTCGTGGTCATTTGGCAACTCAAAGTTTTATCTCTCTTCCTCACCTTCTCTGATTCACAAGTATTAATGCTTCTGCTGTCATTTCTTTAAATTCAAAAGTGCTCTAAAACCTCAAATTTAAAATGTTAGGAATAATTTATTTGATATATTTCTCTCATACTAATCCAATAAAACCTGCTTTTTTTTAGCCATTTAACTAATTAGCGCTTCCTGCCAGTTGATCACAGCTCTGAAATTAATCAGTCACTTCTGAGTGAAATGAACAGTTCAGATAACCTGGAGCAGGGTCCAATTAAATAAATATAAATGTTTTACATACGGTAGATAATGTAAACATGTTTACAGTTTTGTGTTGCCAAAATGGGCATAATCAGCAGCACTCACTTGATCTGCTAATTCCAGTTTGGCAATTTGCATTTCAACTGGGATAATAATTGCCAGGCCTTCAGACATCTGCGTGATCATCTCACACAAACACGACAAAGACTTGGTGTTCATATAAATGGCCGACTTTCTTGAGATTGGAGTTGTTTTAACTTGGCACAAGTCCTGTCGTTGGCATTATTTTTGCTCTGACTAGCTTGGAAATTTTGTTAACTTTGGAAGAGGCATGTTTTTATTTTTAGCTAAAGTATAATCACTTAGTTATCTGTTTCTTGCAAGACACTTCACTTCTTGTAATGTCTGAACAGTAACAATATACTACTAAATTCTAAACCATTATTAACTTTTAAAAGTACTGAAACCTTTTTTTCATTTTCCTAAAATATTTTTACAATACTTAAGACCTGGGTATAAAAGTGTGCAATAACTGTAGCTAATAGATAGATATATATGTTTAAGGTGAGCAAATTATAGCTGCCAGATATAACAGAATTATGAAAGTCAATACTCATTGACTCAACTCTGAAACTGGGAACCCAACCCTCTTAGTTTTCCACCCTCTTTGTAATAATTCAAGTTCAAGTATATTTAATAGTGATTGTTTAAAATCTGGACTCTCAACCAGTTGAGAGAAGAGCCTGTTAAACTTTGCTTTGCAACACCTCAGTCCATCGATGCAAGCAGAGGAAAATGAGAGCAAGCATCTGAAAATCATGCCCAGCATTTAACCTAGAAAAATATATGTAATTTTACATATTGGATGTTTGTAGCAGTGCTGCTGGCCTGACATGTTAATGTTCTTGTGCCATATTTCTTCTACTCTCTTATCAGCTTTCCTGCAGCATTACTGAGGTCTGGTGGTTTATGCACTGTATCATAGGGAATGTTTGACTTCGATATATCTGGTCATGTTTAGCTTTTATTATATATATGCTCATTGTTATTATGCATGGCGTTTCAGACTGTTCTGAAATATCCTTGTGGGGCGGGATGACCTTTGACCTTTTTGTAACAGCTGGATTTTATACTCTGGCAAAGGGATTATTTCAATGTGTGTCATAATGAAGTGTAAGGCGAACGTGAACATTTTTGCAAAGCGGATGGAAAATGTGTGCATGAAGTGTCAAATGTAAAAATGACCTGCTTTTAAGAATGGGGTTTTGTTTTTTAATTACTACTATCATGGGAGCAAGATTTTGAGATCATGTATAATGTTGCAACATTAAGCCTTTAAGTGTTTCATATGGGGGGGGGAAACATGTTTGCCATTTAAAAAGAAAAAAAAAACATTTTGTAAATGAGAGAACAGAAATTTGTGACCTGCGTCTTTAAATCGTTCAAACCAACCCCTTTAATTTACATCATTGCTGACGCTCTTGACTTTTGCAGCATAATGCTTATGCAATGTTGTGTAAAGTTTACACGGGGTGATTTTTCTCGGGGTCGCTTTGAACCTCTCCATCATGCAATATTGTGGTTTACGTCGGTGCTTTCTGTCTACACAAACTTTGAAATTAAAAAAATGAGCCTTTGAATTTACCGTCACTGAAGTGTTTTGTTTTCTGAAAGTTTGAAACTGAAATCACAACTATGAAAAAAAAGTCTTAAAATCTGTTGCAGTCAAGTTTATTTATATAAGACATTTTAGCAAAATAGCAATTCAAAGTAATTTACATTATAAAAGTTTATAACCAAAATATTATGTTGCAGTGATAAAATAAAGAAAACTAATAAAAAGTGGCAATCCAGACTAAAGCTAATGATTATTCAGTTAGTAAACAAATGCAACTCTGAACAGGAGGAACTGAAAGTCTTTTTTTTTTTTCAGTTTTCTGGATGTTTCTTCCAGATTAGTGGTGAATAAAAACTGAATTCTGCTTCTCCATGTCTGATTCAGATTCTGGATGCAGAGTGGATGACATACCCAGTTTATGTGATTAAAAAATTCTTAATTTTGGTGCATTCAGTTGCTTACAAACTAACAGAAGTGTATTCTCTGAACTACAGTGAGCCAAGGTAAGGTCAAAACTAGGAAGTTTATCTTCCTAGTTTTAGTAGAATGTGAGCAGCATTCTGGATCAGCTGATTTTTTTTATTTTTTGTTTTTGTCAATTTGTAGATGAACACGCGGATTGGTTTTTCTAGATCTTGTAGGGGTATTAGTCTTTTAATCTTGGAAATGTAATTTAGATGATAGAAGACCGACATTGTAACTGCCTTTATGTGTCTGTGAAAGTTCGAATTTGACTACATCACCACATCCAGATTTTGGTTTTAATCTCTATTTTCCAGCTGTAATAACTCAAGCTGTGTGCCAATTCTATCGATCCAAAACTAATTACTTCAGTTTTGTTTGTTCAGCTGGAAAAACATCCACACATTGGTTTTTATTCTTATTTCCCAAGCATCCGTTCAGTGTTTGAATGGGTTCACTGTCACCTGGGGACACTGCAGTATAAAGCTGTGCATCATTGGGTCCATTACGGTAACTATTATTTGTTATCTGAGCTAGTGGGAGCGTGTAAGTATTAAGTAGAAGAAGCCAGAGGGTTGAACTTAGTGAGCCTGAACCAGCTCTTATGTTGCTTCACCTTTGGACAGCGAAACGTAACAGCAGGCATGAGCTGAAATTCATTCTTTTTACATCAACCCACAAGAGTGGTTTTTTTACTTAGATCATTCCCACACAGCTGGATGTCATCTTGGTCTTTAAGTTATGGAAGCTGATATTACACTTTTTGCAGGATTTCTCTAACAATGAGCTTTTAACCTCAATCACCGTCCTGTTGACCACATAGAGGAAGCAAGACAAACGGTCTGCATACAGCCTTGATTGTCACAGTTCAAGTTTTAAACTTTTAAAGTATAGCTCTTCTTGCATACATTGGCGACATAAAAACTTGTTTTGTTTGCCTCACTTGAAGGCCATGTTTTACATTTTGAAGAATAGATGAGACAAAAAAATAACAATCATGGACTACTAATTAAAAATTGAATCAAAAAGCATAAATTACAAACATTCTTCAGTGAACATTTATTCCAAAGACATCGTTAGAACTATAAAACAGGTAATTTTGTAAAAACTGTTTTTTTAAGGGTTTTTGTTTCCTTCTACTTCACAGATTTTTACCAGATGTGACAGATGTGGCCACCATCCACACCCCAACAAACCACATAAACAAGCTGAACATTTTAATAAATAGCACTTTTAGTAGCAACAGTCATTAAAAGAAAACACAAGCAGTACAATATTTATGATCGTTAAGTTAAATTGTAGTTATTTTACAAGATGATCACATAAGTTAGAACAAATATGCCATTAAAAAATAAAAAATACAAAACTGAGAAGTGACTTGTTGTCAAGCTACCCTTTAGGGGAATGTATGTCCTATAGGCTCAGAGAGACATGTTTATGTTTTTGTCATATTTACACAAAATCCCAGACAAAAAAAAAAAAAAAGAGTCTACTTTAGGGCAGGAAGTATTCTCCTTGGCATGACGACCTACAAATGTCCTCAGGTGTTTCCCCCTTCCCCCCCCCCCCCTCTTTTAGATGTAGTTGTTGTTGGGCTCAATCCGATTCACCACGGAGGAAACTAGCCGCTCCATCTGTTCCGCTCGCTGTTTGCCCGTCTGAAGGACTTCCTCGTGGTTGGCCTTCTCCTCGCTGTCGTAGTCCATCACCGCCAGATTGGTGATCAAAGACAGGGCGACCACACGCATGCCGCAGTGGCGGGCGACGATCACCTCATGGACGGTGCTCATGCCTAACAGAGATGATAATTAAAAAACAAGCTTATTGGTTGGAAACCACAAGGCGATCGTAATCTGTCTGGACTCTAAAGTTTATGGGAAAGCTTTCAAAAGGTTATGTTGAAACTTTACACCTCTCTCTAAAAGACTCTCATCTGCTCTTGCTTCCTGGAAATTGGGAAGTGCGATTACATTCATCGACTACTTTGAGATTGTATCTTTTTATGTAGCTCAAGTATCAGCAACTTTGCTTTAATAAATGCCAGTGCAACTGAAGCTTATTAAGCTCTCCAAACACTACCCCAATAAAGCTCCCAAGGAAGTCCTGAGAATGACCAAACTGAATGGACTGTCACGAGCAGAGCGCCCTTAGTTCTTCTAAACGTGCCACTCAGGTGATCATTGGAGTTAGTCACCTTTATTGGTGCCTTATAATCGTAATTATGACTCATAAACGTCTACTCACCAACCGCATCAACGCCCAGCATGTGGAGCATTCGGCACTCTGCGATCGTCTCGAATGACGGGCCGCCCAGCACGCAGTACACTCCCTCCTTCAAGAAGTCTCCGTACCCCAACTCCTGTCCTACTTCCATGGCCAGCTGCTGCAGGTCTCGGTCGTAAGCGTCAGACATGCAGGGGAACCGCACACCAAACCTGCCAAAGGGGAGGGAAAAAAAGGTGCATTGTTGAGTAACAACAGTCTGCAAAACCATCCAGTGGCGAGTCAGTGGATGCAGGAGAGTTGGTGTTTACCTTTCATCATTGGGTCCAACCAGCGGATTGTTGCCGGCGAACCCTGGCAGGTTGATGTGGTCTTTGATGATCATGATGTCGCCCACCTTAAAGTCTTGGTTCAGGCCTCCGGCAGCGTTGGTGATCACCACCGTCTGGACGCCAAGCAGCTTGAAAATGCGCATAGGCAGAGTGATCTGGAAAGAAAACAAAAACACACAAACCTCAGTTTAAAGTTGGCTTGTATGCTTTTTGATCCAGATTCCACTAGAAATCCAGGCTGGAGCAGGACAAACTTACCCTCTGGATCGGATAGCCTTCGTAGAGGTGAAAGCGGCCCTGCATGCAGACACAGGGTTTTCCCTTCATGGTGCCGAACACCAGCCGTCCCGCGTGTCCGTGCACTGAGGAGAAACCACAACCGGTCTGTAAATATCAAGCAGCACATGGTGGTCGGCGGCCCCGTCTGAGGGGGTTTCGTGTGACGCGGCTCACCGGTGCTCTGAGGGAAGTTGGGGATGTCCTTGTAGTTGAAGGCCACCTGGTCCTTCAACAGATCGGCCAGCCCTCCGAGGCCCGAGCCGCACACGATACCCACAGTGGGGCGCATGTCCGTCTGTGCCAGCAGCCAGTCAGCGGTGGCCTTGCAGTCTTCATAACTCAAACTGGATGGAGTTGACACACAAAAAGGGGCAAAGATTAGCATGACGAATGAGCTAAAGGTCGACCAATAAAGGAACATTGCACAGCTTCCATACACTTTTCCTCAGGCTTAAATTTAATCTGAGTGAAGATATTTATAAATTCTGACCTTTCATGTTGCAGCTCCCATCAGTTCCACTGGGTAATACATTACAACTAATTTTTTATTTACGTTACATATAAAATATCTGCTCCAAAATGACAGTAGTATATTCCACTAAATTCTAACCATGAGTATTTTTATTTCTACGTGACTTCACTTGGAGATAAAATTAAATGTATTGTATTAAATGTCTTTAAGCTTGTAATTTCTTTGGCCCTGAACACATAAGCTCATGTCTGTCTCTCTGTGCCATCCCCCCTCACCCTCCTTCCCATGCCCACACATTCCTGAACCCTATTTTTTGCTCCAGGAAGGACCCACGTGTCCAGCAGAATAAGGAAAGCTGCCTTTTTAAATTATCACTCACCCCTTGTTCGACTCTGGGAACATTTTGGAAGATTGAATAAAAGTTTGGTGAAAATAAAAAAAGGGGAAAAAAGTGGATCGTGAGCTCCAAAACACGGGAAGTAAAAGCTGACGAATAATCGGTGAATCTTCGGTCTTTAAAAGTTTCCTTAAGCCTTGAAATCCTGTGGTTGAGTTTTGAATGTCTGTCCCGTTCCTGAGCAGAATGATCCTCTCGCCGGGTTTATATTACAGACAGACGCAGCGCTCCTCCCATGCCGTGAATCACGCCTGAAGAAGCTGCAGCGTCATTGGTCGAACAGACACACCTTCAAAATAATGTACGCTGAAAAAAAGAGGGGGGAAAAAATCGACCAAAAAAAGTCCAACTTGGTTCAGTCCCTCGTTCACAGAAGGAGCGTCAGAGCTTGCGCCAGCAGAAACGTGTGTTCACCTCGCCGTTAGCAGGAAGTTGTTTTGCAACTTTCACCGTGTTACTAAGTGAATGATCAATCGGGTCTTTATCGACTTAGTGTACGTCGCCTTTTCTCCGATGCGGAACAAGATAAGCCTGGAGGATTCAGGATGACATGGAAAATGTTTTGTTTTCAGCAACACGTGGCTTCTGATCCATGGTCGTGTTGTGAAAACATTTCGTGCTTTCCATCACAAGCTTTTTTTGTTTTTGTTTTTTCAGAGCTTTATCAGATAAGTGTTTTATGGGACCATTTATTAACACTTTCCCCACTTTCAACACGCAAAGAAAACACATTTTTCTCAGTATTTTTTCTTGATAATCTGATATTTGGGATTCTGTTGTGTATTTATATTTTATGTGCTGTCATAAAGGACAACTTACTTATTAGTGAGCATAGATTCACCAATTACACAAATATGAGTTAATAAAAATGTAAATAATCTGCATTAATGCTCTGAATGGTCCTGAAACAGCAAATAAATTAATTTAAAGTTTCCTTAATGTCACGCCTTAATTGCTGCTGTCTTATAAAAACACACAAGACCAGGATTTTTGTTGTATATTTGTTTTATAAAAACTGATCTTGAACATATTTATTAATGCACATGCATCACCATAATGACCTGGACAAAATGTCTGTGACTTGTTGTTCAATGAGCTTTATCCCCTCCATTCAGTTAAAATAAAACTTGTTTAAAGCCACAAATGTTGCATTAACGTTTCAATTTTTTAAAATAAATATAGGAAATTTGTTGTCATTTTAAAATGGTAGTTTTACTGGCACAACACATTTCAGCAACAAGGTATTTTGGTATTTTGAGTTTGTTTTGAGTTTGTTGGCTGAAAATAAACAAAACAAAGCAAAAAAACAAAAAGGATGAATGTATTTTCTTCATGTGGAAAATGAAGCAAAGCACTTTCCAACCTATATGACAGGAGAAATGTAAAGAAAAAATATTACTGGTTACTTTCAGCGTTAAATTCAAAAACTGATGACGCTTTCATTGTATTTATTTTTGAAAAGTTTTTTTGTATACATAGATGCAACAATAAATAATTTGTCAGAAAGAGGAATAGGTAACAGTCTGAATCATTTGAATAGTTTGATTTTCTTACTTAAAATATGCTTGCATTGTTTTTATTACTGTTTCAGTACAGAAAAATGTCCTCAGTTATTTAGAGAATTCAAATGGGAGAACCAGCCAAACAGATTTCCAGTCACAAAATAAAGTCTCTCCTCATGACAGAGAGAAAAGACCAAGACCTGAACATGGAAAAGAAACCCAAACTGGTTCTGAGAAAGTAAACACTGTCTGACCCATCAGGTGTTTCCTGCTCCCTACTTTGTCATAATGACAGATAAGGTCATGATCTGACACCCGAACCTTATACTTTGATAAGTTTTTTGTGAGTTTTTCCAAACTTTTACAAAAGATAAATCTAGTTTTTCAAAGTTCAAATTCTGTGAATGAACTCAGTTTGCTTTTCAGCAACAGGAACATTTGATGAGGTTTGATCTTTATGAGCTAAAGGAAACTTCGATGTTCATTTGCCAATTTAAATTTTTTTTGCCTATTTTTAGTTAATGTCTTTGAAATTACTTAGCCATTTTTTTTCTTTTTGCAACTAGATGACATAATCATTCCATATAATCCTAGTAAAACTAAATATAGGTCGAGTCCTCTTGTGTGTCCCCCCCATAATGTTAGAATGGAATAGAAAAATCCCTTATTGTCTCACAATGGGAGACAATTCTGTGCAGCAGCAGCAGCAAAGTGACTCACACAAAGATAGAATATAACAAATATTCTACAGTAAGGGCAAAATTTCAACACAACTCTAAAAATGTTTAAAATTTAGACTCCCTGATGGAGCAATTTTATACTTCAGACAGATATTTAAAGATTTGAAACAGCTGATAATAAAGCTGCTCCAACACTCAACAGTGTAATAAAGTGACTCACATCATCGTATGCAGTGAAAATAAGAGCGGCTTCCTTCATTAGCATCCAAACCATCATAATCTCCCTCCAGAGCAGATAAAGCGTTGGCACAAGGCGTGTTTATGATGTTTCCTGCGCTGAGAGAAAACGTTGAGCATTGTAATGTGTGTATTTATTCATTTGCTGCCGGTAAGCGTTCAGCTGTGTGTTTGAGAAACTTCCTGCTTGAAGTCAGTAAAACAAAAAAATTGCAAGTCAAGAAGCAATAAAATGTTTGAAGGAATATTATAAGCCTTTTTGAGGTAACGGCCACCTGGTTGGTCGGTCAGCGTGTCCTTTATCTGATTTACAGTTTTGAATAAAAATACAACAACAACATGAGAAATGTTTATTGGAGGAAGGGACAAAAGAAGAACCTTGGAAGTTGTTGTGCAATATGAGTTGACAGTCTGTTTGGGGATTCTGAGTAAAAGAGTGAACTTTCAATACGTAATATATATACAGTATATTCACTGTAGTTTGACACAACCTGAGTCATATTTTGTGTTGCAAAACCTCCGTTTGCAGATTATATGAAGGCTTAAGACGGGAAGACTTGATGGAATGATGTGTGACAATGATGCAGCCCTGTGAAATGGTAGAAAAAGCTCTTTACATCATATGGTGGCTTCATGACTACCAGTTGACGGATGCATTCGTCACTGGCTCGCCTCAGGGAATGCGTTGCTAAATGGCGAGTTAGAGACACCCAGAAGACGCTGTGAAACACACTGGAATCAATAAGTGGGTTAAAATAAGACTCAAAGCAAATGGTTAAGATGCTTAAGCCAATCTTTATCGTCGGTAAACGGCAACACACTGGTGGCAATGCGACGTATCAAGGACTCAAGCAACGGTGAGCAAACACGCCACTGTCAGAGATAAGATAGCTGCCTATTACGCTGCTGTAAAGACTGAATGATCTCAGATTTTAATGCTACGTTATGCTCCAGTCCAGGAGAATGCTGCTGATAAAAAAGGAGAAAAACAATATATATATTACTGTGAAAAGAACATACACTCCACTTTATGCAGATTAATAATGGCGATCATAATTTAAACATAAAAGAATATAGATCTATTGCTTCATCATACTTGATAAATACAGTCTCTATCACAAGCTCAAGTGGAGAGAAGTCACATGTGGAGTACCCCAGGGTTGAGTCCTTGGGCCCCTCTTGTTTAAGAATTACAAACTCCCTTTGATTCAGGTTATATAAGAAATAATACAATTAGTTACCATAACTACACGGATGACGCACAGCTCAGCATTACAATGTCATCAGGTGACTGAATCCATTCTAATACTTAACAGAAAGAAAAAAATCAATGTGTGGATGAAACAAAAGCTAAACAAAAAGAAAACTGAAGTTATTATTATCGTTGGACAGGCAGTTATTACGGCTAGAAGCCTACGATCGGGCCGAAGATCTGGGTGTGGTGATGGACTCTGACCTGAACATTTAGAGCCACATAAAAGACAGTTACAAAGTCAGCCTTCTGTCACCTGAAGAACCTTTCCAGGTTTAAATAACTAATATTCCAGCTAGATCTAGAGAAACTAATCCACATATTTATTATTAGAGATTTAGTGACTGATTACTGCAGCAGCGTCTTCACAGGTCTGCCTAAAAAAATCAGCTCTCCAGCTGCAGCTGATCCAAAACGTTGCTGCTCACGTTCTCACTAAAACCAAGAAGACAGAGTACATAACAACAACTTTATAGTTTCAACATTCCCAGAACCAAAAGTAACAGATTTTATGAGCCACAAATCTGGAACAAACTTCCAGAAAACTGCAAAACTGCCAAAACTCTGAGACTAAGCCCCTTCCCCAGTTTAGAGATGCAATCAATTAATTACTGGATCAATACATTTGATGCATATTTGCTGGTTGATCTTGATGACATTATTTGTTTTTACAAAATCTAATGTTTATGGTTAATGGTTGTTTCATAATTGGTTACAGTATTATGTTTTTATGTTGCTAAGGACTTTGAACAGGCCTTGTTGCTGAAATGTGTTGTGCAAATAAACCCAACACTGTTTGAGTTATGGCTTCCGTATATCTTCTGTTATTCCTATAGAAAGCTGTTAACTCTCACCTGATAACACAGAAAGTTCTTTGACATGCTGACCTCTCCGCTCCTCCCCAGGTAAAGCAAACACGCCTCCGGCTCAGCCAATCAGTCGGGGCCGTCTGACCAGCAATCAGAGGTTTCATTCAACCTCTGAATGACACGGCAATAGAAAAAAAAAAAGGTCCTACAGCGACTGACAGGACGAAACAGGAAAACCTGCAAATCAACATCTGGTTAGAAATGTTTGTTTTCCTTTTAAATGTTTCACAAGCTGAAGGATGGAACGATGAATGGAGTTTAAATTTGTTTCCATAAAATCTTCTCTCTCAGATTTGCTACTTTAAATTAGTTCTTCTTTAGTCCTTTGGTTTGCAGATACCACATGAAAACAAGCACTGTTCAACATGTACTGTTAGCGTTGCTTGACCTCACATAGCCTGACTGGACATATGGCTGATCATGCCTTTAGCTCAACAACAGATTCAAAGCAGCAAACCGATTGGTTTCAGGGCTGCTCCTTGGAAGCTTCCCTACAATCAGAAAGCACTTTTGGTGTCACATTTCAAAACTAGTGGTAAATGTTTAATTGCAGTTTTTTTTTATATGGGCCTCAAACAAGCCATCAACATTAAACAGAGATGGAGAACCTCTTGCCAAGAGGTTGCTGGTTCCAACATTTCTTACATTTTCAGCAGCTGCGGTTTGCTTTCACACTGTTCTGTGTCGAACGATCCAAATTAAGTCAGAAACCTGTTCCCCTTCTTGCCAGTGGTGGCGATGCATCAAGAATTACTTAAGGAATGGTGAAGAGGGTATTTAATTTTTGTTTGTCAAATGTTCGGCATGACAACGGGAAACTTTTTTAGTGTTTTTTTTAACTTATAAAATAAGATTAAGTTAACTTTTGTTTACATTTACGTTGAAAGAATTACTTTTTAAGCTATCATTTTGCCTACATTTTTGATAGGAAAAACAACATTATACTGACAGTCATAGTGATGGTATGGGGTTGCATTAGTGTTATGAAATTAAATCTTTTTTTTTACTACATATGTCAGATATTTAAATTTACTTCATTAACTGAAGTAAATTTAAATATCTGACTATTAAGTCAGATATTTAAACTTGACCTGCATTATATTTTTGGTGAAATATTTAAGTGAAAAAAAAGCAAATAGGGAAGACAAATATATTTACTCATCACTTTAAGCATTCTTTCTTTTGTATTTTAGTCACAATTAAACATGCTTTGTTGTGGCTTTATGATGAAAAAATAAACATAACAATGGACAGATTGCTTACAGCAGGATCAGCTTGGCCTGATATGAGCGCAGTTTGACATCCAGAGTAGTTCAAACAAGCCAGAGCAGACTGAAAGCTGCTGCCATGCTATTTGTTTTTTCGAGGTGTTTTATCTTTTTTTTTTTGTCCGTTATGTTTGAGGTCAGACACAAACCTTCCCGTTAAGCATTCGCTGCAGTACCACAGAAGACGACTCCTGGTAGCCTTGACGATTCTCTAAAGACAGGCAAGATTTATTTCCTCTCCAAAGACACCCAATAACTTCAAACCCACTCATCCCAGTAACAATTTAACATTTATAATGTAGGTAGGTCCAGCAAGCAAGGTGTAAAAGTTTGTATCTCACATTATGATTTCTGTTTATGTTCCTGTTTATGTGGCTAACATAAACTTTCTACTCACAAATGCACCAAAAGTCTTTAATAGCCTTTAGTGGTGTGTTTGCAAGGGAAAAATGTTAGTTGATCCAAACAGAAAACGTTATTCAAAAACTGTTTTGTTCAAATAAATAAAAAAATATGCAGAAATATTATTATGTAGCACCTGGGTGTGGTTCATTTAGCATTTCTTTAAAACGTATAAATCACTTTTTGAGGTTCAGACAGTTTCATTAAAATAGTTTGTAGATTAAACATTGAACGTTTGCTAAATTTTTACTTTTCATCTTTGGAAATCTGAATTGCACATGTAAAGAAAAAAAGAATAAAAATGCCTGTTAACTCTTTGACACCCTGGCGAACAGTGAGCTGAGACCCAGAAACAGCTGCTGAAGTGTTGCTGCGACGCTGCAGCGCAACCCGACCTCACAGCTGTAAAACACTCTGACTGTGTGAACTCCTCAGGAACCGAATGAACTCAAACTTTACTCTATTACAGATTACTGATGACTCAGCTGTCCATTAGTTTATACAGACAATTTCCCCCAGACCAAGAGGTGAAACTTTGATTTCCTTCTTAAATTTGTTTTTTTTTGCCAGTGGTATTTCATCAAAAACATTAGTATCTTAGATTTACACATTAGAAATCTGTCTTTCAATTTAGTTCCATTAATCTGAGTTTTTTCCTCACATTTAAGAAAAAAAAGCAAACAGAAATTCTTAAAATCAGGTGCAAATCACATCCAACACAAATCTGGTACAACCCATGAAATATACCAGAGCTGTTTTGTTACAGTAAACTACTTAAAAGAGCCTTCCAAACATACAATCATTTTAATTCATGTCATTTAAAGCCTGTTTCAGTTACGATTTTTAAAAATATAACACATCAATATACAACTTAAGCCAAGCATAAAAGCAAAATGTGTAGAAAATAAATTCTTGTCACGTGACTCTGAAGTAACGGTTTGGTACTTTCGTATCGTAACACGATTGCATGGATCTCTGGTTTCCGCTGACTTCCTTGGGGATGTTGTGCCGGTCTTTGCTCTGACCTCTTCCATAGCGAAACATCAGCTTTATGACAGTCACATTAGAAACATGTTCATAGCATTCTCATTGCTACCTCAGACAATTATTTTAATAATACAGTTTTTAAAGATTATCTTCATGGTAATACTTGGCCCCTTTTTAATTTTTTTATTGCAGTATTAGAATGCATTGTTGTTCTGGATATAAAAGTCAAGTTTCTACAGTGTAACGTAGTTTAGATAATTTACCACTGAAAAGTTTATTGCTAAACATTTTCTAGCATCAAACTGACAATGTGTGAATACATTTTAGAAATTAATTGATCATTTTAATCTTAATTAAAGGACAAGGATTTTGCTCCAAGCATAATCCCTCATCCTAATGGAGACACCAAGGGCCTCTAAAAATCTTAATTTCTTACATAAACTGAAATATTTAATTTATTTTGTTCATGCATTGTCAAAGTTTTTACACAGGTAGACACAAAAGATTTATGGAAAAGCAAATTCAAGGTGACATTTGTTTTAAATATTTCTAGAAGCAAAATGTATGTTTTACATAATCTCTATTTAGGTCATTTTACCGTTTTACTGCGGAAGATTTTCAACAGATTCTAAAACAAAGTCAAACCTTCGCTCATCAGGTGTGCAGAGAGTCTCTGGGTCGTCCGTGGAGTCGGGTTACATAACGGTCGAACAACATGACCTGTTTATCTTTCAGCTTCTCTGTGTGTCAACGCTCCGCATCAGCTGTGCTGCTTCCAGATAAGACAGCCACACAACTGGGACGCAAACGGACCAAACATCTGGAAAGTACCGGACCCTCGTTCACCTCCAACATGGAGGTCCTACAGGAGTTATCAGTGCAGAGCCGATGGAGGAAGCATGATTAAGAGTGACGGGTTAAATCCCTTTAGAATATTTCCATAGTCATTGTTTGTTGTCTCTCTGTGATCTCTGACTTTTCTCCTACCTACTGGGCAGACCTGACCTTATTTTGCAATTTCTCACATCTGTTACATAACTACTTCTGCCTGAGCTTTAGCTGCTCACTACAGGCGTTTCTACTGTTAGATCCTGACTTGATGATCACAAAAGTGTCATTCTTCTTCATTTAAGCAAGTGATAATCAAGACCCAAAACCAGAGCCGTCACCATCTAGAACTGCAGACTGCTCTGACAAAAATATGTGTGCGCAAACTTTGTCTACAGTGTCTTATTTTCTTTATTTATGCATTTGATTAAAATAGCAAACCATGCTATAGATAAAACGTCACACATTGAAAAGAAAAGGTGCAACGGGTGCAGTTCTGTTTTCTTAACTTTCAACATTAAACCTATTTAAGCCTTCTTACGAGCTTCCTAACTTCTGCAAAGTTAGAGAGAAGTCTAGGGTGAATATAACTTCTCATGCAATCATGTAATCAACATGATCGCAATTGTCCTTTCACTTTGCAGTCGTGCTCCAATTCTTGTTGGAGCAGCTTATACAAAACATTAAAGTTGACGATTGCATCGTCACCTAATGCGAAAAATGTGAAAAAGTGCCAGGGGAAGGTCTGCCTTTCACTTGTGATCCATGTTAAGGATCAGGATTTGAAGATTTGCGTTTGGCTGAGTCCTGACTCATCACCTGACTGTGATCTCACTGAATGGAAACGCCTGACTGTGATCTCGTTCTGCAGACTCACACAGCAGCGCCAGCAGATCTTAAATACGTCGCGTTCGGCCGACAAACCTCAGGTAGAGCGTTATCTCAAAGAATCTTTCTGAGGCTTCTCAAAGTCCTCAACAATGTTGTACTTTCAGTGTAGAATTTGCTTTTTGATACGCCCAAAAAGCTCAAGGCGCTTTATATAAAACTTACATTTTTTTTTATTTTAACAGTCTACCAAGAAGCCTCACATGAAGCCTTGCAGAAACTGGAGTTTATCTGAGCATTGTCAGGCAGGGAAAACTGATTTATTATTTTTTTGCACAGTTAGAGAAATAAAAAGCATAAAGACCAACGCTTATCAAAGTGAAAGAAGAGACATTAGCCTGCCAGCTGACGAATAAGGAAAACTTACACACTTTACAAGTGTTTCCACTGCGGAGGTCATGTGTCTGGATGTGGCAGATCAGACGAGGCGAACGTTGTGTTCAGGATGTGGCTTCGCTTCATGGGAAATTAAAATTAGAGGAGCTGTGGACTCAGTGGAACCCATCAGATCAAACCAAATGGATTGACTTTGCACATGCTTTTGTTTATGTGTGTGTTTAATTAAGGGATGAGATTAGATACTGCAGCCCTTTTGGCATGACAGTTTTATAATGTCAAAGATGTTTTTAGGGGTGTGCTCGTTCTGCTTGTACTTGGAAGCTGAAATATCTCAGCTATATCAGAAAACTGAAATGGGATTGTTGTTGTTTTCTACGATGGTGATAATTGAGGCGCTAGAAATCAGTTTGCTGGGGCGGCCATGTTGGATTTTTAGTTCAGCAGAGAAAAAGAAAACAAATCACGGCCGATGAGCTCGAACCATGGCAATAGATGGGTCAAAAAAAGTAATTAAAATGAGGCAAGAATCAAAAATTAAAAATTAGCAGAAAAAATAACAAATAACCAATTTTGTGTTTACGTTGTAACAATAGGTCATCTGTTTGCTACTGTGGAAAATGGAGCCATAATCATAAGAAAAATGCATGTGTTGGTTTAACAGTAGCAGCTGAACTGATAAACTTTTCAAATGATTCTGTGCCATGTTTTTTTGGACAAACCTCGATTTCAGAGGGCTACCAAACAAGAATGCCAAGTGTTGAAAAAAGGATTATTAAGTAAAACTTTAAAAAATACAATTCGGTTCTTTCTCCTTTCTTCTGGTCCCGGATCTCGGCTGCGGTCTGGGAGCCCTCGCGAGAACACAAGAGGCGTACGCAGCGTGTTTGCGTCACAGAAGTTCAGAATTTAATCCAATCAGAAACAAAGAATTTAGACATACAGAGCAGAACAGAAAAAACATGCAGAGTTACATTTAGTTGCCTGAGATACGTAGAAGACAAAACAAAGAAAGCAAGACGTCTTGGAGAAATATAACCAGAGCAATAAGCATTAGAGTTCGGCTATAATTTCTGAATTATTTCTTTGCTGTAGGCAGATTATATTCTCCGTGGGAGGTTCTTGCTTCAAGCAAGGCGTCCCTTGCCTCGACCAATTAGAAGCCGTCTCCGAGCACCACTGAAACCGGCACCTCCCCTCAACTCTGCTCGAATGATCAAAGAAACGTATTTGGAATTCCCTGCCTCAACTCAAACAAATAAAGGCACATTTTATGAGCTTTTAAACAAATACTTTTTCGGGTAAACTGCAGGTCAATGCATCCGGGTCGACCATAAATCTTAAAGATGTATCCAGGTTGAAAAGCTACTCTAGATTTTATGCATGTGATTCTGCAAGTCAGAGTGAAGGGGGGCTGAATCTAAACGGGCATGCCACACTTATCAGATTGTCGATTTTATGAAATTACAAATAAGTGCTCCTTTTATTTTAGCATTTCATAGAGGCAAAGTGCATTAAGGGTGTTTCTTAAGGCAGTGAAACTTGAAGAAATGACATAAACAACTCAAATGACCAGAGTGGACCAGAAACCATCTGTGTGTCTCAGGTGTTGAATGGTTTTTCACTGACCAGTTCAACTGAGGACAGCTTTTGTTTCTATTTGAGTCTTTTTTTTTTTTTTTTAACTAATTCACGTGCTGTAAGAGAAAATCAGGTTTCAGGTCATGAGATGTGGAGAGAAGGATTCTTTGTCTCGAAGCAGCTGGTCATGATTCTGTACAAGAAGACGACCCAAATGTGATTAGGATTTTCTTTTAAAAGCTTTGGCTTATTTGTAGCTTCAATGATGAATCATGTAAAGTTTTGTTGTAGAAAGATTTCCACAAGTGTATTAAGTTTATCTAGTGCCAACATCTCTATTTCTCACCAGGCATGAACACAAAGACAAACAGCACAAAGAGAGGCTCTTTCAAGAATAATACAATTAAAAGAGGAAAATATTGATATTTTCTCATTATTGACTGATGCTTTTTCTTGTAAGTCTATCAGTAAACTTCCTTTACTCACCTACGATGAAACTGTTTTCTGATTTTTTTTTTTACCGAAACGTATACATTTAGGCTCGTTAAGATCCAATGGGGACCTCTAGTGGTCAAATTTGGTAACACATTCAGAAAATCAGGTAAGGGCGGGAATAAAAACAAGAAAAATCCAGGAAAAAAACCCGCAGTTGGTATCAAAACATGTTGATTTGGATGTAAATGTACTTTTCAAAACACCATAGGTTTAAAAGATTTATAGGATCAATTTTCTTTTTTTTCATTAAACACCACCAAATCAAATGGCTTTGAATGCTTTAAATTTAATATTTTCATCACTTAAAATAACTAATAAAAAAGCTCCCAAAAATAACTAATCCAAATATCCAATCCAAAATAAAATGTGCTGAAGTATTATTTTATCAGCCGAATCAAATCTGGTGCCAAATTACATCAACGTGAAAAGATGCTACACAACTTACGTTACAATTGTTTAATATGACCAACTGCTCTTTTAAAATTAAACACCGTAATTATATACTTGTTGTGTGACAATGCAACATTAGATGTGCGATCTCTCATCTTTTAAAAACACCACCGCTAGATGGCGTTGTGAGTAAACTGACTGAATCCACAGTGAGGTTCGTAAACACGGACTGTCTGATGAAGGAGTTAGTTGAAAATCAAAACTAAAATTAAAATCCCTCAACACAGTTTGTGCCTTCACTACAGATACTTTGTTGAGAGCAGCCTGGATTTAGAAATATTTAGTTTTCTTTTCTTTTTTTTTTAGCAGCGTCAAAACTATCAGTTAAATTCACCTTCATGAAAATTTTTTTTTTTTTGGATCGCCTGGTTTCACTGCAACCAGCTGGAGGGGTTGTTTCTGTGCTCAATACCCACTGCACACAAACTGGGAACCGGAAGGATGCTACTATATGGATGGAACGACAAACCTGGGAACGGATCAACCAGCTGAGAAAACGTTTTAAATTAAAGACAGCTAAGCAGAGAGGTGAAGTTTCAACGCTGAAGAAAGCAACCACTCAAACCATAAAAACCTTCCACATCGGAAGAGAAACCAAAACTATTTGCAAAACAGGTGCAAGATAAGTCAACAGGAAAAAGAAACTCACGTTGCTGCCAAATGTTCTGAGGAGGACGTATGGCAAGGTTGGGGTTAGGTTCTTTGAGTTTTATTGACCAAAAGAAAAAAGGTCTGTGGTAACCTAGTTTACCCGTAGACAATTTTGTACGTTACAGTATCGTACATAAAGTCATGCATCTTCATACACAAAACACCAGGAAGTGTCAGGAAATTGTCAAGTGCTGATCTGTAAAGTGATCAGATCCCGACTGACATCGTCATGCGATGAACGTTTATTCTGACAAATTGTTGGAATCATGAACAGTCTCTCCGATACAATAAGCAACGTAAATTTTGGACGGCACAAGCCAAATTTGAAAGCTAAACTGATAGATGGGGAATACGCCTAATTGTAGCAAGAAGATGAACTCTGAAGTGAACATTTATTCTTTAGATCTTTTAAAATAAATATATGTTTTGGTGTTTGTGAGATTCTAAAAACAATTCAGTTTTGCAACATGAATCCGAAATAGGGGGGGGGGGGCAAACTTGATATGTATGAAATATGTAAAATGTGAAATTTCTCAGCTTCCATGTAAGATCAAATATTTCAATTAATGCTTAAATGTCTAGAAATCAAGTATGAATAAGTGTTTGAATAAACTAGGTCAATCATTTTGTAGGTGGTTGAACATTTCTTGCTTCACAATCTTCACTGTATCATAAGATAACAATGTTATGTGTTCATAAGAAAATGTTCAGGCAAACCTTTGTGCACTTTTATTCCCACCTGTGCACAATGATGGTATTTCCAAGCTTTCAGATAAAGCTTGGATAGATAAAGCTAACCCAAACCCATGAGGCCTGTTCGCCTGTATAAGTTTGGTCAGCGATTATCATATGAACATGAAGTTTAAATATATTTATTGGATGGTGATCACTGCTGGGACTTAAAAAAATATTCAAATATCATTTCATCCTTTAGTAGATATATATAACACTTGAGCGTAACTGTAACGCTGTCGTCTTTCAGTTCCTCATTTTCTACACTGGTCTATATTTGAACATTTTAGACCCGGCGCCATGGGCTCATTTAAAAAAACCAAGCAGAAGGAAGCATGTGCATCAAGATGACAAAGAGAGAGGGTGGAAAAAGAGGAGGAAGGAGGAGGACAGTCTTCTGAGGAGTCATGAGCTGACTGGTTTTTTCCTTCCTCCCAGCCTTCTCTTTTGTTGTTCGCCCTCTTCCTGACTCTTTACTTTCCCCCGTTCTTTCTTTTTTCGATCTCTTCTTTTAATGAGTGAAACTTTCCTTTTCCCCCTCCTTCCTCCCTGCTCCTCCTCCCCTCTGGTCACTTCAGTTCAGTGACGGCTGACATCTGTGAGTTTATCCTAAAGCTCTGGTCAGAAAACAGAGAGCGTTCACTTATTCTCAGTCAAAGGTGACATTCTGTCAGTAAAATAAGAGAATTATTATTTTTCATTGACAGGATGCATGTTTTTATCTTTCATGCATTAGGATTTCATTCTTTCTTACAAGGTAACAGTTCAAAAAAGAAACTTTTTCTTGTTTATTTATGCTAAAAGAACTGCTTGCAAAAGAGGAAATTGAGTGAAAATTAACACAGAGGTAAAAAGAAACGTGTATAAAGGGAACAAAACATTAAGCATTTTCTTTTTTAAAACAATATTTCAATGTTTTAATTTGGACAGATAATTTTGTTTTATATTTGATTAGTACTCATTCCACTAAGGCTCCTTATTGAGATGATTTTGTGTGAAATAAATGGGGAACAAGCACAAAATGTGAACGTGTTTGTAACTAAAGTAATAAAACATTATAAACCTCATAATGCCACATGAATCATATTTCAATTAACTGTAACTCAGGTCAATTTAATTCCAAAAATGAAGAACATCACAAGCAGCACTTAGCATCCTCCTCATCAGTCGTGGAAACAGCAGCTGCATTTCCGTTTTCTTTTGTCAATACTCCGCTAAAGTTGAAAAAGCACTATTTTCGCATGCAAATAAATTTATTCATGTGATAAGTCATTAAAAAAAACATGCAGCTCCATTTTCCTCCTGCAACTTCCAGATGTTTTCTTCTTTTTTTCCGCCATTAGAGACATCTGGTTGTTGTGACTCATGTGATGCGAATAAAGTGTTCCCATTGCAGCTTAGCGAAATACTAATTTTGATAGCTTATTACATCAAGTGCTCATTTGATACATTATTTGTAAAAATGCAAAAATCTTTGAAAATCTAAGTTTTTGCTCTTGATTATATTATTATGTGCCACAACCAAAACAAGCCTCTAATGTACCAAATGCAACATTTTTCTTCTGCAGTTTAACTTGCTAGCAAATTTAACTTTAGCATTAGCACTGTTGCTAAACGGTTCAAATTTGGAGTGAAAACACACTTAAAAATCTCCCCACCAAACAGCTACAGGTCTTCATGGCGGTTCTTCCTGTTCATTGTGTTCACACTTCACATGCCTCCATATCACAACCCATATATAAACATGTTAGCCTGTTTTACTCGCCACGAAAGCTAATAGCGACTAACTGATCCAACACTGCTAGCTAACTTATGGTAGTGAATTGGACCATTGCAAAACATCAAATTTACAAACCGATGTGCTCAATTACGTGTTCATCGACTTAAAGGGAAAAACTTTGTTTCATAGTGCAGTGAAGCAGAGGTGCTATCAGCTCTCAGGCTGTTGATAAAGCTGCTAAAGTTACTGTGAAACACTCGCTGAGCCACAAGGAGGGATTGATATTTTGGTTCAACTTTTGAGATTTCAATCATCCAATGAAAACCCTGAAATGTAAAAGAAAAACTCCAAAGAGACCTTGAGCAGATGCCATGACCTGAATGAGGTTTTAACCAGGGGAGCCCCAAAGCTGCAGAGGCGCTAAGTAGAAACACAAACTTGGGTGTTTTCTCCTTTCGGGGGAAAATATTGCGCTGTGCTTCTGGTGCAGATTGTCACTGGTGGTTCACACCTCCATGCACCACATGGAGACTTTCATTCCGGCTTCTCTGGTAAATGTATAAAGCTGCTACTTGTACAGCATATGATTAATGTTGCTAAAAAAGTATCTGTCCCTTTAGCACATGGGTGCCAAACTCATACTTAATTAATGTCCTTAAAGGGCCGGTATATTATCTTTATTTATATTATCTAGGATCTGTGGGCTTTGAGTTGGATATGTAGGTACAGTTAGAACCAGGACTCCCCCTGAATGATATAAATTCATGTAAAGCTGTTTAAATGTCATTTTTGATTACCTATTTGTTAAAAACAAAACCAAATGAGAGATGAGAGCGACTCAAATTGTACTATTTTCATAGAGCGCCCCACAAACCGCAGTTTGTGTTCAATCACTGTCTGTAACTTAAAGTCTCAGTGCTTCTATGGGAACTCTCACGCTCTGATTTAACCTACTAACTAAGTAACCGAGAAAAAAGTGGACTTATGCTGCGGTGCCATGTGGAAATAATCACATCAGGAACCATAAGTCACACCAAGTGTCCAACCTGTCTAAAGTTCACACTTTTCTGCTGAAAGCAACCACAGTGAAACTGAAAGCAACCACAGTACATGCACTCAAAAAGATGTGCATCTGTTTGCCGGCAAGCAAAGCTAGCTGGAGCCACTTTGGTGGCCAAGTGTCAAGAAGGATGATGGTTTGGTTCGTTCCTCAGTGATCAAGAATATCTGTTTCTTTTGTCAGTAACAATAGAAGTTACTGACAAACTCAGATTAGCTTTGCTTCTAATCTGAAAGCAAGCAGGCATTGCAATTTTCCAAATGTTTTCACTTGATTTCTGCAGATTTTATAGATAAGAGTCCAGCAGTGGATCACAGACCAAATGTCACACATTATTCTTTATAGAAGCAGATACCGCATCTACAAACAATTATGGGGAAAATTTGATAGAAAAAAAACACATTTCTGATTATTTCTTACCAATAGAGTTCCTGTCTCTAGTGATTCCTAATGACTGATTAAGTGTAGAAGGAGTAAATAGAAGGCGTGGCGCCATTCAGGGTTGCCATTGTGGCACCCATCTCCAGTTTGCACTTCTAAAAATTTGATAAAACATCTTTGAAAATGTGTAGATATTTTTCAATTCATTTCAAATTTTGATCTTTACATAAGAAACCTAACCAGTTCAGTCATTTCACTGTTCCAGCTCTGCTCATCTGATGCAAAAATTGCAGAAAACTCATCCTTTAATCTAAACTGCAACTGTTCAGCTACACAAGTTCAATCAGTTATTATCTCTACATTAGCAAAACTCAACCTACCAAACAGTTGGCAGATTTTCTTTACTTGTAGTCAACATCAAAAAATACAGCAGCTCTATAACTTGTAAGTTGGAACAATCAGTTTTGTGAAACACGCCATAAACTTACACCAGTTTCTCAAGTCAGGAGAAATTTACAACTCATCACAGATCTTAAATGGCAAAAATAATACACACTGGTGAACAAATGTAGCTAAAAAATCTGCAAAATATCACTTGATGGGGGTCAAATATGCAGCGGCCTGACTTCAGTACACCATGTTCTTTTATTCCGCACAAGATTTTCGTTTCAATAAAGTCACTTTTTCTTTTGCCCCCCAGCTACAACATCTACATCCACAGCCTGAGAGGTTGTTGCTACTTTGGTGATTTTTTTTTCTTTTCCGCCACGTTCATCCCTTTCTCCATCAACAGGAGGATCGTTTGTACTCGCCTTTTACACTACCAAGTGCCCCTCCTCGCAGGCGGACATGGCACCACCTCACAGAGATGCGCCCACATTACCCATTCGGTGCCCTCTGTCCCAACGCAAAGGCGCAAGATGCCAAGCACACAACAATAAAGGCCCCATAACCCCTCTTTTTTTTGGGTTTTGTTTTGTTTTGTTCCAGTGCAACAACTTCCAGGCTCTTATCTTAGACCCATCAAACGTTTTGCAACGAGAAAGTTGACAAAGGCTGAAACAGCGGAGGAGGCTCGTCCAACAAAGAGGCCCATTTACCGCGTACAGTGAGGGAGAGCAGCTGGGAGGGAGGGAAGGAGGAGAGTTGAATTAATGAATTAAAAATGTCGCAAAAAAAAAAAAAACACAACACAACACAAAACAGTGGCCATCTGAACGCTTTTGGGCTTATGTAGCCAGGGTATGCCTGGTGTGATGTCGATGTTTGTGTGTGTGTGTGTGTGTGTGTGTGTGTGTGAGGGGTCCTCGGAGGAGTGGACTGCCCGGGCTTTTTTAAGGTCTCCCTGAGTGGACACACAGGGCGCGCTCTCTCGCTCTCCCTGCTTCGCAAGCAAGAAGAAAAAGTGCAAACTGTCCTCATCCGATTACATAATGATCCAGTAACAGTGAGCCGGAACCGGTGCTGCCAGTGCCAGTGCGCAGGGAGACACTGACTAGCTGCTGGGTAATCGTCAACCAGGTCTGACTGGGTTCATGTTTGTTTTTGTTTGTTTTTTTAATTTGCTGAGAAATTTTCCTTTGGTCCTTTTTTTTTTTTGCTTTTTGTTTTTGTTTTCTCAGATGCACAGGATGACTTTGACATAGCGTCACCAGATCAAACAATGCAACGCAACCGTGAAAAGTGACGTTTAAACATGTGTGAACCGTCAACAAGTGCAACCCGGTCGAGACCCTGACGTTTTGCAGCAATTTTTTTTTTCCTAAGTCATACATACAAACAAAATACATCTCAGTCGTTTTCTTTTTTTATTTTGTTTTTTTGTGCACGTTTGCTGGACGGTGAAGCTGTCCAAGCTGCACTAAAAGCAAACATCCATAGCAAGTCAACAGAAAGGTAAGAAAATATTTCAAAATTTATATTTGAATGAGTTTTGTGCTGTTTTTGCCTTGTTCAAGTAAAAAACCCCATCAATGTTTGCACCTTTATTCACTAAAATTAAACAGTTAGTGCAATACTTGATGCTGTGTTTACTCAAATGCTGCTTGGAAGACTTTAAGTGTTGTGATATTGTGCTAAAACAGATTTTAAACGCTGCAGCTCGTTCTTACTGCACCTGCTGTGTTTGCTGTGCAGAGGCATGCGAGTACTGAGCAACACTAGCAGAGGTTTGCTTCTCTAATTTAGAGCAAAGTTGCACACTACTGTTTTTTTTATCATAATTTATATGTGGGAAGAAGTCGAACACTAAAGAATCAATATAAACATAGAAAAGCCAGTTTTAAACCAAACTTTCAGGAAAACATCTGTTATAGTTTTTTCTTTAGTAAAAAACAAAAGAACATTCAAGTCATCTCCAGAAGCTGACAGTGTGGCAGTCAAATCTTATATCAGTTTTAAAAGGTTCGATCATGTTTTCGCACCGGCAGCCTTTGAGTTCAATTCAACAGGCGGCACCACTACCGTAGCAAACAGAACAGATTTATAGCCATGCTGCAAAAAAACAAACAAAACAAAACAAAAAAAGCCGTCCCTGAATATGTGGCAAACAGCTGGCCTCCATTCACAAACGTCAGGCGGTGTTGTAACTCTTCAGACGGGTTGAGAAAGTGAAGACGACGGTTTAAGGAAGCGCCGGCTTCAGCTGTGAGCTTGTTTGGACGGCGGCTGTCATTTCTGTTTTGTTTACTTTGCGGCTCACTTTTTGTTCCTCAAATCAAAAGGGGAAACAGAGGGAGGGGAGAAAAAAACCTAATCGGATAAAATGCAAGAAATTTAAAAGCAAGCTTATTTTAAAATGTAGAAATCCAGTGATTTCATTTCAAGTAACTCTCAGAATCTTATGAAGGAATCGTGAGTGTTTGCTTATCATAGTCACTAAAAAACACAAAATCTTACCAAGTAGTTTTGACCTAGTATCTGGTGCAAATATCTTAGTACACGTGAAACAAGAGAAGATGAATTTACAAGCAACGTTTCTGCAAGAAGAGCTTGATTTGAGTAAATGATTCCTTAATATTGATTAAAAAGTTACCAGTTCCTCTTATTTCACTTATACTTAGTACTTTTCATCAATATTCAGGAGAAATTTACTCAAATCAAGTTCTTATGTCTTGCAGAAAAGTTGCTTGTAAGTTAGTCTTGTCTACTAGAAACTAGACTAAAAATACTTGGTAAGATTTTGTGTTTTTGCAGTGTGGAGCTTTACTGGACGCACAGTTCAGGTTGTACCTTATGTGACCTGATGGCTGAACAGGATAAAATGTGTGCAAAAAAAAAACATTGGACAGATGTATGGATGGATTTTGTCCCTGGCCCAATGGACTATTTGCAATTTAGATCAAGTTTCTTTTTTTTACGTCACATATTAGAGGTCATGACACAACATAGGTAGTTTATGGTTTCTGGGTTGAAGTCTTAGGCCTAACTCGTATCCCTGGTTACACTCATTTAGACAAAGCTTAGTGGATTTGGATTAAACACCAACGTTTTCTTTTTTTTTTTGTAAAGTTGTACAAAAGCAGGAAAAAAATGTAATCTCCATGGAATATTCTCATCTTCAAGACATAATTCTTGCATTTTGTCCAATCACAATGTGCCACGCTGAGCACATAAAAATGGGGTTTGCAGAATTACAGTCAGATACGAACTGGTTCCTAAAAAGTGGTGATTTAGCAAACGTAGAACTTTTGGAGACTTCTTTGATTGGTTGGTTAGGGTTAGGGTTAGTCATTGGTTGTCCTGCAAAGCAGCCGCTTTGCAGGACAGCTATGAGAGTAACGGACTCTACGTTAAACAAATGTGCATCTTTCTAAATAAACGGGGTTTTGTACGACAGCAACAGAACAGAATGTATTATTATAAAACTATTAGAAAATGAAGCAGGATTTTAGAGTGTTGTGTCAACCAGAGGATGATGTTTCCTGCCTACGTAGCTCAAACTTGGTCAAACTGGATGGAGAGCATCCTCGAACATCAATTTTCAAATCAGATTCCAGATTAAATTTAGTCCGGACTTTGACTGGACCATTCTGACTCATAACTCATCGATTCGATCCCTTTGAGGCTCTGGCTGTGTGTTTAGAGTTACTACCCAGCTGGAAGGCGAGGCTTACCCTGAGTTTAGCGTCATCCAACTCTGACCGGCCGTCACCGTTATAGAAAAACATCTGCATGACATTTTGCAAGTAGGCTATAATTTTCAATGTTCGTTTCACCTGATCAGAGCAGCTTCCTCCGCTCATCCCTGTAGATAATCTTTATCTTTCAGGTTGACCTCAGCGAAATCTGTAAAATGTTAGAAAAACCTGTTTTTTTCGGGGGGGTTTTAACCGTAAAACAACTTCAAACTTCTCCACAACTCCCTCCCTGAGCATCTTCTTCACAACACTGTTTTTGAAAGGCAGAAAGTCTTCAGTCAGAGGCTTGTTCAAAGTCGTTGGAAAGCAGACTGCTACAGGAGATCTCTCCTGCCCACACATCCATCACCGTCTGCAATAACTCTTTAATAAAACGAGTTACAACATCATTTAGTCTCACTTTGGGGAGTCAGTGAAAGTGTCTTTGGATCGAACTTGAATCGAAGTGAGCTGAACGATGCCGACTGTTCATTAGTGATCTCCAACAAACCATGCACCGCACTTTTCAGAGTTGAATTTGTGAAGCCTGTAGAAATCCAAGTCGTAGTTTTGCTCCTTTGCGATTACATGAAGTCATTTGTGTTGATCTATCGCACCAAATCCTGATAAAATACACTAAAGAGTTTGGTAAATGTCAAATAATCGCATTGGTGAAAATACGTCTGCAAGCACATCAGCTCACGGGAGCCGTGTGACATTTATCTGTGCAGAAACTTGCTGCATCTGCAGATCTGCGTTTCAGCCACAGAGCGCTTTGACGTGCGAGTCGAGACGTCAGAAGAAGACGTTCTGTCCTAATCAGATCGCCTTTTATCGTTTTCTCGAAAATAAAGCGCTGCTGACTCGACGGCAGCTCATTTTGCTGCGCCTCGGCAGCGGCTGAATGAAGTTTTGTCTCTCCGTTGTCTTGAGTTGGCCCACCAGATTCAGTCTTGGCACGGCGTGCCTTGATGTTTGGGGCCGTCCATTCAGGCCGGCCACAGAGGCTGCTGTGGCGCGGGACAGTTGTCCAAGCCATTCAGCTGGAGTTCCTTTCAGAGCCGTGCACTGGCTGCAGGGGTGCAGACGCTGGACAGAGTGGAAGGGATTTACTTTCTCCTCTGGAATACTAATGTCAAGCTTTTTGTCACCCCCACCTTCACCCCACATACCTCCCCTTGTTTTTTTTTACCCTTCACCATCTTTTCCCGCTCTTTTTTTCCCCCCTCATGTTTTGTCACCTTACCCTGCGTTTCTCTCTCAAATCTTCCTTCTGAACTAATTCTTCTGTCTCTGCATGTAAAGCACTGTCTGCTCACGCAGGATCAAATACACCAGCAAACACCCCGGCGCTCGGTTCTGGTCCTCTTTCCCCCCAGTCTAACTTGCTCTCTTTCACTTACTCGCCCAGCTAGTCGTATTCTTCAATAGTGGCTTTTGTCCCTTTCATCTGGTCGAAAACAAAGGATTCTTGTGCACACGGGACAGAGGGAAGACGAGGGTTGCATGGGCCGGACGGGGCGGAAGAGATCACAACCTTGACTGTTGTCATTCTCTGGCGGGGTGAAAAAAAAAAGAAAAAAGAAGAAAAAAGTTTCAAGCGATTGTGGAAATTCGTCAAAGTCACAGCAAAAAAAGTGTAAAGTTCTACTTTGGCTGCAGAAATCCCCTAAAGTATATAGTTTAGCTTGTTTTCATGATCACTGACCTTTTAGGGGTGTTTTCATGCTTGGTAGCGCGGGAGACTCGGTTCGGTTGGGGAGCAAAGTTGTAACGTTTGTTACGTTTTCGGCTGCTGCGGTCCTCTTCTCACGCTGCTGTGTGGAAAAAGATGAAAACCTGTTTTCTCTCTCACCTGTGGTGGCGCTGCACCAAGAACCACTGAAGGAAACGACAAGAAAACCTCAGAAGAAGACATTGGCACGGCTTCCTTTTTCAGACAAAAAAAAAATGGTGGAGATCCATCAGATTTCAGAAGTTGTAGGATTTCTCTTTTGTTTTTGGCGAAAGACCTCAAACCATTTTCCTTTTTCGCATTTGTTTTGGTTTTATTTACCCAGAATGCCCTGCGCTATCGTCTACTTCCTGCTCTCGTATCTGTCTCCAGTCCACTCGGTGTTCACGTATGCATTTGCACCAAACCAGAGTTAATTTAAACCGAACCGGAACCTAAAGTTTGATTTATTTATTTTTGGACCGCATAAGAGTTCACACCTCCACAAACGAACCGAACTTTCTAGGCATTTGATTGAATCAAACTAAACAGGGCTGCTGTGATTTTGCCCCTAGATTTATTAATCCTCTATCACCTTTAAAAACTATGGGATGCATAAAACTATGTTTAGTTTATTTCTCTAAGATTTAAATTTATATCAATTTAACAATATTTGTTAACTTGTTCTATAATCTACATCCTTATTCAGAAATGGTAATGAAAAGACAAGAGTCACTTTTATGTATATCACATTTATCAGTGTTGCATACGTCAATATTTATCAGTAAATCCTTTTTTTCAAAAAAAAAAACAACGTATAAACAGTCCTTCTGTTTCATCATTGCATAATAATGAACAATGGACTTTCCTCCAAGTTTAGCTTTTTTTTAAACAGGAAATCAAATAAGGCAAGTCGGAATTAAATCATAATTATCGTTTTTCAATTATCACTTGTAAAATATGAATAAAACATGTCAACGTTTGAACATTTCAGTGCAGCAAAGTGGCATAAACCTCCACAGGAAGTCGATCTGAGAACAAAGATGTTTAGTTATAGATTGGCAGAACGAGGGATGGATGTAAGAAACCAGCATCGGACAAAGATACAGGTGAAAACATGAAATATGCAGGCAATCAAGGGGATGAGGAACAGCTGGAACTAATTACAGGAGACAGAAGAGGAGATGCATGAGATGAGAGCTGAAAAAATTAAATTATTAAAATGCAGAAATCAGAGATGAAGTCCAAACTCCCCAGAACTACAATGGAAGTTCAATTCACGTCACTACATTTCCACTTCCATTACGCTTTTCAGTTTAAACAAAGATGAACGACTAAGTAAAAAGAGACATTCATTAAAAATATACCAGCACAAAACAACAAAGCAGTTTGGAGCAAATTAATATCCACAGTAAATGTTCTGCGCTCACCTCAGTCCACAAGTCAGTTTGCAGTTTGCAAACGTTCATAATTAAACCTTTTTCTCACTGAAATTATGTCACTATAACAGCTTTAATACATTTAATAAATTCCCATCGGTTGTTCAAATTGACTTCTTGTACAGAAAAATCATGTAAAATGTGAACATTTTCCTGAATAAAACAGCTAAAAATCCACTTTTCATTGATAGCGACGTGCTAATGATGCAGAAGCTCAGGTAGAGTTGAACCTGGATTTAAACTTATATTCTTTGTTAAAGTTCATAACTTAAAATATACAATTATTTTGTTTGGAATTGGTAGGTTGAGGGTTGAATCCCAGATTGTTGTTAGTTTTACATTCCCTACAGTACGCTGCACATGATGGAAGAGAATAACAGTTGAAGAATACAATTAAGTTATAATCAAAATCCTTTTTGAAAAAAAAAAGGTAATATTGTTGCTGGATTTAAGTGCAAATAATTTAAATGGTTAATATTTATTACCCCCAGGGACACCAACATCAAGGTCCTGAGGGCTATTGAATTGCTTTCCATTTCCTTTTATCCAACAGGAACCTAACAATTGCTTGGTTGGGTGATCCAGTTATTAAGAGTCAATATGGGTCATCGCTTTACATGTTGAAAAATAAACCACAGGGAAGCTCAGGGCAACGAAATGTGACACCAGCGGCTCAGAGTCAGTGGTGAGACAGAGTGTGTCGCTGAGTCTGTGGGATGCATAAACAGAATGCACATAAGTTTCATTATTCAATGCATTTTATTCTATAGATCAATAAGTATATTACATACCTGTGAGGTGGAGAAAATGCCAATATTTTAATATTTTTTTATAAACGAAAATATAAAAAAATATGAATCCTAGCTGCCAACAGAATTGAAATGTCCTCAAGCTTTTGTGAGCGAGCATTAGGAAAGCTGAAGGGCACACCAGGCGGGATAAAGTTGTAATAATTAATTTAATTTAAAATGAGATTAAATTAACGGCCCTCCCTGTGGTGAGGGCAACAGAGGATCTGACAATGGAGTGACAGAATCAAGGAGTATTTAAATTGGGGAGTTTTCACACAGCAGAGAAATTGAACAAATATGAAACAAATGATGGCAGCATATGAAACTATTGCACTAGGGAAAAGTCCTGAATAAACCAGGGAGCAAATGACAGTTAGTAAGATAAAGATAGAAAAATGCCACAAAGAATAAACCTGAAGTAGACCATGAATAAGTAGCTAAAGTAAAAGTATTTTCACACCTGATTGTCCGGCAGACTCGTTTCGATTTAGGGTCAAAGTTCCAATATCCTGTTCACCTCGATACCTGTGGTGGCGCTGCACCAAGAACTAGTGAAGGAATCGACTCAAAAATCCCAGAAGAAGACAGTGAGCGCAGCTTCCGTCTTTGCAAAATGTAAGCAAAAGCAGAATAGCTTCACATTTTAGATTTCTCTTTTGCATTTGGTAAAAGATTATAAGACATTTTTCCCACTGGCACTAGACTCTTGCATTTGTTTAGGATGTATTTACCCAGAATGCTCCGAATGTGTTTCCTGCTTCGGTCTGCTTGCCATTCACATACGCATTCAAGCCGCATTAGAGTTCTCTTCAACCGAACCGAGACCTGGGGTTCTGGACAGTTCCGAGTTCATTTTGGTCCATATCAGAGTTTTATTGTGGATTCACAATAAACTCCAAACTTAATTTCTTTTACAACAGCAGACTGCGGCTATAGTCTAGAAGTGTTCTCTGGAGTGATGAAACAACGGTGACCTGTCATCGTTCATGCATTGCTTGTCGCAGTGAATTATTTTCAGTAAAACAAAAAATTACTCTTAATGAGTCAACATGCAAATATATTTTGAACAATTTTAACATCTTCAGGGTCAATAAAGAAATGGACAAACAAATATAGTGGTGCAGAAAGTGACAGTCCTGACTTCCTCCTCAATTACAATGGGCACTACTAGAAAAGTGTTTTCTCCCAACATCAATGTCTGACCTCACTAATGAACAATGGTAAAATGGTCAATGAACACACTTTTTAAAAGCTGTCCCAGATGATGTAAAGCTATTGGACATGCAAAAAGCATCCTATTAAACCTTGATGATTTTTAACTCTGAATGTTAATACTTTTAAAAGTGAATACTTTTGGAAGTATTGCATATATTTTTTTAAAATTGTATGTAAGGTCAGAGGTTTTATCTCTGCAAAGTAAACAACCCTTTGGACACTAAATGGGGTTGTACAAGTTATAGCTGCTCAGATGGTCTGCATGTTCATATGTTTACTGTATGTGTAGGCAGGAGCATTGTCGGGTTCAGAGTTCAGCTGGCGTGGCCCAAGTCCAATCACATGCCCGTGCTCCTGACCACGCCTCCCGCCCTCCCTCTCTCTCTTCCTCCCCCCTTTGCATCTTAGTATTCATAGCACAGAGCTCAACACAGCTCTCTATTCATTCACTCTGTGTGAGCTCCAACACGGAGGGAGGCGAGACAAGGGTCAAACAGGACAGGAAAGGACAGAGTGTATCAGATCGCTCTGGTTTTTAGGCTTTTGTTTTGGCCGTGCTGTTTGGGGTTTTGTTTTATTTGCTCCAGAAAGCAAAGACAATTTCTCTGAAAGGGGGGCAACTTGGCCACCAATGAGCGAAGAATGGGCAGAAAGGGAAGGAAAGAAAAAAGGATGATGTGGAGAAAGACAAACTGTAGTCCAGATGAGAAGTAAGATTGTTAAAAGCTTACAAAGGGAAGGTCAAGCGGCGACAAGCGCTCGTGCCACCCAGGGGTGAGGGATCTCTCACTCACTTAATAAACTATTGATACTTTGCAATCCACTTATATCAGGGCTTCGGGGTGTCATCGCGGCGTGTCATCATTTTCAGCGTACAAGTGACAATGGTGTAGTTTTAGGTCAGCCAGACGAGAGACTCATATTTCAGAGCAGATCAGGCATCTACAGCGCAGTGATGACAACATCAACTTGGACGTACATGACAGATTTAAAGGAAAAAGTAGCTGCTAGATTCCGCTATGAGCATTAGTGAAGCTTAGTAATAAATAATGTTAGGTAATGAGATCTCAGTCTGTTGACGAAGTCTTCATGTGGAAATGTTTGCTGAATGCTAGGTCAAAAGCTAGCATGTTAGCGCTCTTCTGGTCATTGATAATATGTGTTTACAGAACAGATTTCAGTGAAGTTTGAATTAATTGTTTGAAGATATGACCTACAAAACAACTAAATAATTAGCCTGCCTTTATGAAATGTCCAGTATTCGATTCAGTCTCAATTTATTGTAAATTGTAAATAACTCTACTCAGGAAACCTAAACCCATAAGACCAAGAAAGAATGTGCAAAGTCGATGACAAAGTTTTCTAGCTGAACACAACAAAGCATAAAATTCAAAAATCAAGTAGGTAAATTATAGCTGCAAGTCTCCTGTTCACGAACTGTACACAAACATCATTTATTAGGAGTTTGTCATGTGTATCATTTATAAATGCCTTGACCAGTAAACAGGTCAAAACTTGGAAACATATTATGACATCTTTAGTAGGAAAAAAAGAACATACTCTGAAAAGAGCAATATAAGTTTAGTCCTAATGTTACTCACTGTGGCATCAACCAACCAACCAACCAGGGACCCAGGTAGTCAGACAGCTAGTTTTAGGTATATTTTGAACTTTAAATTTAGTTTTGATTGAGTAAATCCCAAAATACCAGTGTACCGATGGGAAAGTGTGACATTTATTTTAACAGTAACAGAATCTCCTCTACTTGATTTAGTTATTTTTGTGCAAAACGAGTAGATTAGCTCGATTTTTCACAGATAGAGTACCTGGCATTTCTTTTGAAAAGGCAGGAAGAGAAAAGAAGAGCTTTGAATGGCGGACCACAACACTCTCACCCTGAAATGTACATGTGATCCCTTTTCTTCTGTTCTATTTTTCAAGTTAGATGTTCCACTTGGTCATCTCCCCATTCCTATTCCTTTAGCCTTTTTACTTAAACTCTTCTGTTGTTCAACTTTATTGTTCTCAGCATACCTCTGCAGTTTTTCCACACTGTCCTCCTTCGCTGCTCACTTTAAGCCCATTTTCCACATTTTTTTCTCCTTCATGAACACGTCGTGTCCCCTCTGTCTGTCCAGTGCCAGCCATGACTTCAGCCACTTCCCCGTCCTCTGAAGGCTCCTCCCCACAGAAAGTGTGCCATTCCCAGACGCAGACGGACATCAGCAAGCCCCTGCTGAGCTCCACGGGTGGGAGCGGGGCCCCTGCCGTCGGCGGGGGGGAAACGGGAGGGCCAAACGCGCTCCGCAGGAGACGTAGAGTCCTCTCCAAAGATGGACGGAGCAACGTCCGTATCGAGCACGTCAGCGGCAGAGGGGCCCTGTACCTCCGTGACCTCTGGACGACGTTCCTGGACATGCAGTGGCGCTACAAGTTCTTCTTTTTCTCGGCTACTTTGCTGGGACGTGGTTCCTGTTTGGGGTGCTTTGGTACCTGGTGGCCCTCGTGCACGGAGACCTGCTCGGTACGCATCACGACACTCACGCAGCCATGCCTGACACTTAAAATTGTTTTTGTACGATACAGACAAAGGCAGTAAACTCTTTTGTGGTACTTACTTGGCTCCAGATTGATCTTCCGTTCCTTGTTTCCCGCCTCCAGAGTTCGACCCGCCGTCCAATCACACGCCGTGTGTGATGGAGGTGAAGACGCTGACCGGAGCCTTCCTATTCTCCCTGGAGTCGCAGACCACGATTGGCTATGGCTTCCGGTGCATAACGGAGGAGTGCCCCGTAGCAATAGTCCTCCTCATTGTTCAGCTGGTCATCACCATGGTGATGGAGATTTTCATCACTGGGACCTTTCTTGCAAAAGTAACTTTTTTCCTTTTTTCTTAAAACATTTTGAATAGAATAATAAATGTAACATAAATGTAGTTTCTTGTCTATATTTCACCTGTGACAGCAGTGAAAGATTGTGGTGGCAGGATTATGGCTAAAATGTCCTAGTCAAAACCCAGAACTAAGTGACAGAAAATCTGTGAGGTCACCTAAAGTGGGCTGTGTGTTGGATGACGACTGAGTTCTTCTAAACAACAGAGAGGTGAAATAAAATCAAAGGGAGCTTTATCAAAGTTTATTTCTACCATGTTTGTTAAGTTGTTCGCTGCAAGTGTCACGTAATATATGTACAATTTTAGCAAACGCCGTGTATTTTATTTTTAGCTGTTGTTCATGTGCTGCACAAGTCTTTTCTATTCCTTATCTTTGTGTTTGAGTTGCTTATGCAGAAAACTTTTATGTGGGGGGCTGTTATCGCTCTGATCTACTAGAAGCAGACTCCAGCACGCTAGAATAATTAACCGTCAGCATGAAAAGTTATCACTGTCAGTTATCAGTATTTTTGGTTGTGGATTATTATCAGTCCAATCTGAAAATAAAAAGTGTTTCCGCTGTTGATTGTAGTTGAAAATTTACATTACTTCATGTTCTCAGAATTTAAACATTACGCTTTTAATGGCTGACTTAAAGTATTTTCAATGCAACATTTTAGCAACGAGGATCCATCCTAATCTCAGATTTCCTCTCTTCCTCCATCAGGTTGCTCGTCCGAAGAAGAGAGGCGAGACGGTGAAGTTCAGTCAACACGCTGTTGTGTCGTTTCACGAGGGCCGGCCCTGCCTGATGATCCGAGTGGCCAAACATGCGCAAAAGCCTGCTGCTGGGATGTCAGGTAATATGTCACTTTGAAAAAATATTTACTTGCATTAAGCTAACATCACACTCCAGCCTGTGCAGATATTTTTACGCTACGTCAAACAGTAGAGCTGATTCTTGAACCGCTTCCAGATACGATTCTGGGAATATCTATTAAACTGTTTCTCTGTTTTGGATGAATTTTGAAAAAACTTCTCCAATTTTCACTAGTGCAAATTACTCTTTGTACCGTTTTCTTTGCCAGTTAGGCTTTAGTCATGAGGGACATCCTGTTTGCAGTAAATGTGCAACGATTTAAGAAGTCGATATAGTTGATTATAGTTCATATTCAAATAATGGTAACACAATGTTAGAGCTTTCAAAGTCTAACGAACGGATGTTAGGTTTGATTTAGAACGTAAAACTCCTCACCCCCACGCCCTCGAAATGAAGCAAAAAATAAAATAGAACAAAACAAAGACATTTTAAAAATAGAATACGAGGTGAACAACAACGCAACCGGGAAGAGTGTGAATGTGTGTTGGCGTTTTAGGATCCCCCTAAAAGCCCTTATCTGCCCCCTCACATCAGACTCGCATCACGGTATATGAGATTAGTCACATTGTGGGATGACGATTGTAGGATGTGGTTGTCTCCTTGGCTGCACTGAAAACAAAACGCTCTCCTTGTTATCTGTGATGGAAATTCAGAGTTTTCTAAATGTTTAAACACATGCACAAACCTCCAATGGTTAGATTTAGAATTAGGTTTTCCACTTTTGCCACGATCTAACATTTTGCAGTCAAGCTTTCACAGACGTGCTGAAGACGGTCTTAGTCTTAATTTAACATGATGAGGGTTTTAGAAACGTTAGTTGTATGCTTAAATATTATTCAATCAGTCAGAATCAATTCAGTTTATTACACCAATGTGAGAAGATGTTAAACGTTGCTACGTTTTAAGAAGTACTAATCAAACTTAGAGAAAACTAAAAGATTTCAGTAGTTTCATCGGTGCTTTCTGCCACAACCAGGCCAGAAATGAAAATCAGTTTCACATCCCAAGAGGCCAGTTTGAGACTGACTTAAATCATGAATCTGTTCATAGTTGGATGAAGAAATGAAAGTGTTTTTTTTTTTTTTTGGAGATGTGCTATGCAGCATTTAGTCACGTTCTGGTTTCCTATGGTTGATCATAATGACTCCATGTGTACAATAGTTTGAAAAGATTTACACTTTGAAGTAAAAACTGCAAAGGTCCTTTCTATATGTCTTGTCTCTGCTTGTTGGAAACAGAGCTGCATCAATCAATCAATCAATCAATCAATCAAAGTTTATTTGCATAGCAGCTTTCAGCAACAAGGAGTTTCAAAGTGCTTTACCTCACAAAAACACAAAAATACAAAGTCATTGAACACACATTCAACAACATTACATTTTGCACATCAGATTATTGATTAATGTTTCATGATTAGGTTTCAACAGCAAATCTAAACAGCTGGAACCTTTAGTCTAGATTTAAAGGCACTCAGTGTTTCAGCTGTTTTGCAGTTTTCAGGAAGTTTGTTCCAGATTTGTGGTGCATAGAAGCTGACTTCTGTTTCTCCATGTTTGGTTCTTGTTCTGGGGATGCAGAGCAGAACCAGAACCAGAGAGATCTTTTTGAAGTGTATTCTCTGAGCTACAGGGAGCCAGTGTTGCGACTACTAATTGAGTACATTGAGGGCCATTAATAGTTGAGTGCCAATGTAAGCATTAAACCGAGAGCCGTCTGGTTACAAGACGTCTTTCCAACTTCTTTGGCTGCAGTTACTGACTACATCTTGGCTCCCAGGTGACGGGGAAGCTGCTTCAAACGTCTCTGACCAAGGAGGGTGAAACGGTGCGGCTGGACCAGCGCAACGTGCCCTTCCAGGTGGACACGTCCAGCGACAGCCCCTTCCTCATCATACCCCTGACCTTCTACCACATCATCGACGAGACCAGCCCCCTCAGAGCCTGGGCAGCAAAGGGTACGTCACAGCTCTCACGACGTCGTCGTGTCGGTAGGTCTGATCGAGTCATGCCAAACGTGTTGAGCTGCAGTACGGGAAGCTTTCTGAAAGTCATTACGAGTCCGCGTGAGAACAAGCGTCTCATTATTGCTTCTGAACCGTCTCCCCACGTGCCCGCGGCGAGTGAAGTGATTGGAGTTTTACATTTACGGTTGAGCTATGGTAATTGACAAAACGTGTAGGTACAATGCGCATGTATGCGTACGTAGGTGTGCTGGTATTCGCTGTCACGTGCTGCGCTCTTGGCCGTGTCGAGCCGTCCACAGTTGGGTTTGTTTGGCACTGGAGGAGAGTTTTTTTTTTTTTTTTTTTTTTTTTTCCTTTTTTTCTGGCTGGAATGTGTGTGAGAGAAGCCGCTCGAGACACCCCTCATTAGAGCACAATACTGTACAGTCTGGGGCGCTGACATGCAGATCCACTTACAGCAGCTCGGAGCTCTCAGCACTGGAAGCTACGAGAGAACCCACTGAGCATATTTGGTGCTTTTCTGCCCGCTAGGCCGACTTGGATTCTCTGTAGATTATCCAGAAGCATTTATTTCCTCATATTTACCCCCTTTACATATTATTTGTAGTTAATGCTTTAGAAATGTCAAAATAACTTCCTCAATTGAGGTGATTTTTTTTTAGCTAATTCTGCTAAAGGGGAGATGGAAAGACATTTGTCAAATCAGCTCTGGTTGGCTCTGTGCCTCACCAGAGGCATGAAACGCGAAAAACTTTCGAAGTCCAAATCTCCAGCAGGGACAGGAGAGCTCTTCGTTTTTCTGAGTTGTTTTTGCTGGTTTGCAGCTTCTTCATCGTATTGCTGCTGTGTGCAGAGTCAACATCTGACAAAAGTATGCTTTGGTTGATTTGCTCCAAACCAGTAGATAGAAATCTGTATTTTCTTTTTTTTTGTAACATTTTAAAAGTTCGCTCAAAACCTGCATGACATTTGGATAGAAGCAGCTTGTTACTGTCTTCAGTGTTGCTGTGTCTTACTCCTGCTGATAATGATTTTTATGCTGAGCTTGCTAAATTGCCAGGTGGATGTTAGCGT
The DNA here is from genome assembly GCA_033032245.1 of Poecilia picta. Lineage (NCBI taxonomy): Eukaryota > Metazoa > Chordata > Actinopteri > Cyprinodontiformes > Poeciliidae > Poecilia > Poecilia picta. The sequence continues at coordinate 9,448,660 of CM065370.1, read as the reverse complement.
GTGTACACTTTGTTTTGATATGACTCATTGATAATTTATCTGTCCATTTGGTCAAGAACAGACAAAACTTAGTCTTTCGTCTTTGCTCATTCGCTGCTTCCTCACAATTAGTCAGGAAACTGCAGCAGCCAGTACAGTCTCCGTTTCTGTGAGACTTCCACCTTAAAGGGTAAATTGTGAGCTAAAATCCACATATATAAGAACAAAATAAACTGTTCTTCGAGCCCTGCGCATGAAAATCGGATATGAAACTTTTAGCCATTTGTTGGCTAATATTACTTACGTTACACCTGCAGACGGAGTTACAGTGGATCATGGATTCTGCACATTCACAAATTGCTCCTGTTTCTACGTAGTGATGAAAGGATTTGATTTCAACTCTGTGTTTTTTTTCAAAGTTGGTTTTTATGTTCTGGACGCTTCCTTAAATTTTTTCCCTCTCTGATATTATTTTCTCTTGCATTTTCAATTCATGCACTTGGGTTCCCCTTTCACTGCCAGCTTAACAGTAAATGGTCTGATAATTGCCGAGGGTATTTCCCATTAACACACTCAGTGACGGCCAGCAGGACTTGGACTCTAACCCGGTATGTTTTCGGAGGGCTTGTAAGATCCGCAAATGAATTGAAGCAGCTCGCAAAAGGCAGAGAATCCCTTGATAAATGTGTCACAGTGTTGACAGAGGGGTTGCGAAACACGGTGTTTTGCACTGGCGGGAGTGATATTTGGTCTGTGTTGGGAGTAAGCCTTGTTTTCACAGATGAGAGAGTCTGCAGTCTTAGAAACCCCGGCGATGCAGGTGTTTGCCTGCTTGACTGCGTACGTCTGCTGATCTGTCCTCTGGGGATGTTGAGGGGGGTAATGCCACTCAAAGTTTCCACGTTCTGCCTGTTTTGAATAAATAGTCACCAAAATGTATTCAAAAACTCCACACACGTGGCAAATTACAATTTTGTTTTTCGGTGGAAAAGTGTCATAACAGAAGAGGGAAAGCACTGTCCTCCCAATCAGGTGGTTAAAGAAAAGCTTGATGGTTTGGTGAGTTGGAGAAAAGGAGTGTGTCATGTTGAACCAGGTCAGCTCACAACCTCATCTGGTTGAGACTAGATGAATTTAAATTGGGCCCCACCCATGACTTCCTGCAAATAATATTAAAAAATAAGTGTTATTATTTAAAGACATGATTGTTTCTGAATTTTGTTTTCTTCATTCTCCTTGTATTTTCTTTCTTTCCATGATTTGGATTTTTTAGCTTCCCTTCTTAGAGCGTTATTCCTACATCATAAGGCTAACAATGACCTTTAAACTGATTAAGTTCTTAAATAGATAGTTATATATGATATATTTTTAATAAAACTAAGAACATATATCAAATAAATATCATAAAGGTTTAATTTTATTACTCAGTTAGATAATTAAATTATAAAATGTAATCAAAGTTCAAATAAAGTAATGCTTTTTTTAAATCAGTGTGTTGCTTCCTGTATGCAGGCTAATGACAGAACGCAAATTGCTACTTAAGAATAACTTGCATTTCTGCTGTAAATCACCAATTAAATCCTAACATCTGATTGGTTACCTTGAACAGAAACGTACTTGTATCCTAATGATCTTGTCACATTTGTTGCCTTGCTGTGTGATTTAGCTTTGCAAGGTGGAGAGATGCAGCACATTCAGAATATATAGTGGCATGACCATGAAGTAGAAATATTTATGAAAACTTAATATTAAAAGAAAAATCCATTGTTTCTGTATTTTTGGAAAAATTCCACATGTATAAATAAGAATTTTGGGGCTTTTGAAGTGATTTAATGTGGCACAGTTGGCTTTCAAAAGGATGGACAGTTAGGAAGAAAAGGATGCTGGGAAAAGAGGGGAGAAGAAATAGAAAAAATTGAAAAAGTTTTATGCAACTAAGATATTTGCTTTACAGTTACAGAATAAAAGAAATATATTCCTGACTATAACCAAATGGTTGGAAGGCCTTATACTGTTTGTGCATTTTTTTTTTCGACTGCATTTTTTTCTTCCTCTGAGCTTTTTATCAGTATGCTTAGATGCAGTACTTTGTGAACAACCAGATCCTTTAGCAACAACTTTATGTGGACACCGGTCAGAGATCAAGTCAGCAGATCGGGGTTACGTAGCTCATAACACGGCTACAACACAGCGTTGTTATTAGCTTTAGCCATAGCCACTGCATGTGTTGTATAACTCTTTAAATTGATTTACTTAAACTTTATAGTTTTATTTATACAATCTATTTAAGAGCACTTGTAAGCCATGTGTTTTTCCATCTACTAGGAGGAGGCTGGACAGACCCTGAACTGGCCGACTTTGAACTGCTGGTGATCATGAGCGCCACGGTCGAACCGACGTCCGCCACCTGCCAGGTCCGAACGTCGTACCTTCCGGACGAGATCCTCTGGGGCTACGAGTTCCCGCCCGTCGTCTCCCTCTCCCCGTCGGGGAAATACGTGGCCGACTTTGCCTTCTTCGACAAAGTGGCAAAAACCAAGACGTCTCCCTTCCGCAAGCAGCCGTCGTCGCCGAACGACAGAGCGGAGACGCGCCACATCGGCGCCAGAGAAGACGACACGAGCCGGGAGAGGCTCATACTGGAGGAGAACTGCAAGGGGAAAGAAAAGAAGCGGGAGCGGGGCCGCGTCAGAGACAGCAGCCCACTGAGCGTTCGCATCAGCAACGTATGAAGCGCAAAACAGGAAGATGTGGGAGGAAGTGGCAGAGAGATGAGGAATTGTACGCTGCTATACATAATTGCACCATCCCCCACACACAGCCAGTATTCACCTTCTACACACCAACATGTGGACCACAAGGCCGGAAGCACCTGAGCGCCGCAGCATTTCCTCAGAACGACAAGCCTGTAAACAATAATCAAGCCTTAGACGGAGGACGCCCGACTAGTACAAGCTCACAGCAGGATTTAAATGTTTTATATTGTGTAATATGTGATGTAATGTATGAGGCCGCTCTGTTAAAATGTGGTGTTTGCCCATTCTTCTCTCAGAGATGAAATATTTCTACACAAAAGAAAGGGACGAACAGACACAACACACAACTCTCTGAGTTTGTTGTGTGTATTATTGAATCACAGAACTGTGTTTAAAGGCTCCATTATGCACAAACGCATGATGCTACATGCTAGCTCGCATGTAGCGTCATGTGACATAGCACAGGACAAGGAAGAAGGCATGCGCCATCTCAATATTCAGCTCTTATCATTTTCCCATAATTCACTGTTTTGCACTTATTGCAGCACACTGGACCTTTCAAGAACTACCTGGAACGACTTGTGTAAGTAAGTATGACGTTTATGTGTCATTTTAAGGGACTGTATCATATTTTATTACACTCTTAACAGCATTAACCGTAACATGTTCATCCTTGATGACTGTCATGGCTTAAATGAGCTGAGTCATTTTACTAAAAGAAAGCACTTTAACTGGAAATAAAAGTGGGATTTTTTCTCTCCCCAAACAAGCAATAACAAAACTAACCTCATTGCTGTGTTAAATGATTAAAATGTGTATTTTCACCAGCTGATGTTCTGTGGGGATGAGATAATATTTTTTAATGAAGCTTTTTGCGAACTGTTTTAAAATGTATGTACAGCATGTTCACTTGTGTTTATGTACAGCTCATGTAAATATATTTCTCCTTTGTGCTTCCATTTGGTATAAACAGGCCATTGACTGTTTAACAGTTTAACTCTGTAAAGTATCTACTGTAATGCCTGTCTTCCTACTGCTGACATTTTGTTTCAAAGTTCATGTCAGAATGAAAATGAAACACTGAACAAACCTTATAGCACCATTTACCTTAAAGGAATATGGTACTTTGTTAAAGAGGCCATTAATGTTTTGTTTTTTACTTCCAGGGTCTTGTAAGGGAACACAAATTTCCCCAAAATCATGAAATTAGTTGGAAAACACTTACTTTCAGAAAGGCTTTGGGCCAATATTTCCATAATCATAACTACACATTGCCATTTTCTCACTTAATTCACACCCAGAAATGTCAACAGTGTATTTTTCATTCACCATTCAGAAGTTAAAAAAAATTACATATCGTTTTAGAAATGTGATTTTCATTAAACCCTTTGTTCTGCACTGAATAACCTTTAGTTACTTTTGGTTTAAGTTCCCTATGGACCAACTGACTGTAAAGAACTGACTGTAAAGAAAAGAAGACTGTCTTCGCATTAATCTAAAACTAATGGCATCCCTCTTGTAGACATTATTTATTGAGGTCATAAAATTACACATATGGTAGACTACCAATAGACTGTAGAAAATGACTTTAAATTGAGTTATTAAAGGGTGAATCCTGAAACATCTCATGAGAAACAACTGCATTGTGTGCCTGAAGAAGTCAGGGATGAAAATATGAAATGTCTACTGGGGGAAAACCAAAAGAAAGCAAGTAAAGACACAGCTAAACAACAAAAAGCCAAATATATTAATAATAGTAATACTAGTGCTGGTTTAAAAACATCCCAGTAAAGTCAACTTTTGCGCCACTCTTTTTACGTCCACTTGATAAACTGCCTGCGTTTCTGCCAACGACAAACGGCTTCTGAAAATGTTCCAGGCTGAACGTTGTCCTGGTTTCTGCATCAGAATGTGTTCAATAAATGACTCTGTCTTAATCCTGGAATCTCTCTTATCAAACTGTTGATGTAACTTTAAGTGCCTCGTTTAATAAATGTATATTATTTGCAACATGAGGTGTGTTTGTGTCTGTATTGAGCAACAAAAATGTCCTGATAATGTCATAAACTGATATTTGAAATGTTAAGAGTAACTTTTGACAATGAACATGTGATGTGCAATGGCAATTTGTCATGATCATTGAAGTTCCAGATTCTGTTAATTTCTTGGTGTAAAGAGGCTTGTATTTCACACTTTGAGCATAATTTATATTATGATCTGTGCTGTTGTCTTTAGCTACTGTTTTTCTTTGTAGACCCCAGCAAACAACGATAGGCCTGAGTTGTGTTTGCTTCCTGACGTTGACACCAAAACATTTGTTTTGTTGTTTTCTTGTGTTAATTTGGTTTTAAAATCTGATCTCAGCATATCCAGGTCCTTCTCAAAAAATTAACATATTGTGTTAAAGTAAATCATTTTCCATAATGTAATGATGAAAATTAAACTGTCATATATTTTAGATTCATTGCACACCAACTTAAATATTTCAGGTCTTTTATTGCTTAAATACTGATGATTTTGGCATACAGCTCATGAAAACCCAAAATCCCTGTCTCAAAAAATTAGCATATTTCATCCGACCAATAAAAGAAATGTGTTTTAATACCAAAAAAGTCAACCTTCGAATAATTATGTTCAGTTACGCACTCAATACTTGGTCAGGAATCCTTTTGCAGCCTTCAATTTGGCGTGGCATGGCATGGAGGCAATCAGCCTTGGCTCTGCTGAGGTGTTATGGAGGCCCAGGATGCTTCTATTGCAGCCTTAAGCTCAGCTCCAGAGTTTTGGGTCTTGCGTCTCTCAACTTTCTCTTCACAATATCCCACAGATTCTCTATGGGGCTCAGGTCAGGAGAGTTGGCAGGCCAATTGAGCACAGTAATACCATGGTCAGCAATACTAGTGGTTTGGCACTGTGAGCAGGTGCCAGGTTGTGCTGAAAAATGAAATCTTCATCTCCATAAAGCTTTTCAGCAGATGGAAGCATGAAGGGCTCCAAAATCTCCTGATAGCTGCTGCATTGACCCTAGCCTTGATAAAACACACTGGACCAACACCAGCAGTTTAACTTTTAGGAATTGCAGCGGCTGCAGACAGTGCGCCATAATAAAGCTGATAACGGGTGAAGACACTAGCGGAACAAGTCAGTGTTGGGGACGGGGGGTGGGGCCAATTCAGTGGCGCAACTACACATTTTTCACGTGCCCCCCCCCTCCTTCCCCGGGAAAGTCAGGGTGAAGTTGCTGCATACCCACTTTTTGCGCCACTGGGCCAATTACCAGGCCCATAATGTGCATCGATTGCGCTGCTGGAAACTTTTGAGCGGGGAATGGGGGGTTGTTGTGCCGCGTTTGTCTTTTGATTTTTACCCAGAAAGCATTTCGGCTAAACCATGAGTGAAACAGTCATTGGGACTGAATAGTATATATTCCATTGGGGAAGATAACTTTAACATTAAATACACCTTTCTCAAACAGGTGAGGACACACTTTCTCCATCTATAATCAGACATTTAAGCAACTTGACACCATGGACTTTACCAAGCTGCACCCAGAAACACCCCTCGAAAGTCTCACGTGACTGCATGTCTCATAAACAAGGCCTCGCGATGCTTAGTTTTTATGTGTAATTTCATTTCGACTGACTCTCTGCACAGTATTTCTGAGTCGATTAGTGTAGCATTTCTGCCGGATTTTCAAAAAATATCAGCAACGACAATGGACAATGGAACCAACAAGTTCATGCCATCTTTTTTGGATGACATCAAGATGTTTGAGCCACGCGATGCCTCCAAGATGCGTCCAAGATTGTGTGTGTCACAGCTAAATGCTACCGGTTGATGAGGAACACAGCAGATCCGTGTGGCTAACACGATTAGTTTAGTAAAAAGCCTTTTCAGGTGAAATAAAATCTTTAATGTATGTCAGATACGGTACACATTTCATATTGATCTGTTCAGCTACCGTAAGACTGTAACAGACAGGCTTCAAGGTGTAGAAGTTGTATTGGTACTGCCATTATGCTGTACTTGGCTAAAAGGTTTTCATAATGGATGCGTTTATTATTGACTTTCTTCTTTTCATTCACTAAGCACAAAGAAAGCAAAGCAATAATACTTACACCAGCAGACACTCCTTGTTCTTATTGATCCTACAATGGTTGAGCAAATGCAGTCGTGCACAAGCTTTGATCCAAGCAAGGCGTTTCAGATTTTGGAAATCTGTGAATTTTAGTTCCACAAATATGATCAGGATACCTGACATCGCTTGTACAGATACCCCACTGACGGTCAAGAACCATTCTTTTTTGAGTCTTGTCGCATAAACCTTCTGCCGGTCTGCTAGTCCACAATGTACATTAGCATGTGTTTACTACTGTAGCTTGCGTTTGTGAGACGGTCACGCACACGGTAGCTGCACTGTGACGTAAAATTGTCAGCCAATGAAACGCAGCCCCTGTGGTAAGGTCCAGTCCTCCCTCCCTGGCACTTCCAGACCCAGGCCCCCATTTGGCCGGGCTGGGGGGGGGCAACCGCCCTCCTAGCCCCCTCTATAGCTCCATGCCTGGGTGAAGAACCAAACACCACTTCTATTCGTCTTTTCTCACTCTGTGTCGGCTTTACACGACCAATTGAAATGGCAACCGACAGACAACAGCTGAACGAGCGGATAGAGCAGAGATTACCGATCAAGGGAATCAACACCAAAAAACAAACATTTCCTACACAAAAAAGTAGCAAAAACACTAAAACAGAATATTCAGTTTGTTACATTATGTTGTCAGGCTTGATGGCTATATTGTCATTATTATTAAGTTTTCGCCTGAACACAGCGGTGGTTGATTAGCTGATTTAAACAGCTGCTCTACTGATGACTTGGTGGCGGGTTGACCTGTTTTAGTGCTAACGGAACCAAAACACAGAACTGCGCAGCACATGCTGAGGTTATCAAAGTCAATAGAAGGCTAGCAACAGTTACTCTAGCATAACTGGCCCACTGCTCACTTGTTCAATGTTTTTTTAAGTTAAAACTTTTTCCTCACTTGTTTTTTCCTCATCTGTTAAATCTGAAGCTCCTATATAATTCATAGGGTTGAATTAACCGCAAAATATTGTGTCCATTTTTCAGATTCTTTGCATGACTGTGGTACTTTCTGACCACCCAAAATGCTGACTCAATGGCGCAGGTGTGGCGCACGATAAGTCACGTAATGTCTAGTCCAGTAGCATATATATGCATATCAATATGAAATGCGCTCTGTCCTTCTCTCTCACTTCCCGCTACTCAGCAGTAGGTGTCAGGTTACGTTGTGTTGTATTCAATGTTGTCGGAAAAGAGAAATTTGTGCGCTTAATGTCCGATTTCCCATAACTATTTATTGAATTCATAGTCGCCAACTGGGGTGGCAACAGGGGTGGTAAGGCTCTCATTTGGGGTCTTTCTCCAGATTCTGGCACCTTGATTTCTGAATGACATGCAAAATTTGCCTTCAACTGAATAAAGTACTTTGGACCACTGAGTAACTGTCCAGCTGCTTCTCTGTAGCCCAGGTCAGGCGCTTCTGCCGCTGTTTCTGGTTCATAAGTGACTTAACCTGGGGAATGCAGCACCTGTAGCCCATTTCCTGCACACACCTGTGCACGGTGGCTCTGGATGTTTCTACTCCAGACTCAGTCCACTGCTTCCACAGGTCCCCCAAGGTCTGGAATCGGCCCATCTCCACAATCTTCCTCAGGGTCCGGTCACCTCTTCTCGTTGTGCAGCGTTTTCTGCCACACTTTTTCCTTCCCACTGAGGTGCCTTGATACAACACTCTGCAAACAGCCTATCCATTCAGAAATGTATTTCTATGTCTTACCCTCTTGCTTGAGGGCGTCAATGATGGCCTTCTGGACAGCAGTCAGGTCGGCAGGCTGACCCATGATTGCGGTTTTGAGTAATGAACCAGGCTGGGAGTTTTTAAAAGGTGTTTAGAGTTACTTTGTTGGTTCAGATGATGAGGTTAACTGCTCGTTCAGAGAAACTTTTCATGATATATTAATTTTTGTTAACAAGAATTTTGGGTTTTCATGCTGTATGCCAAAATCATCAGTATTAAAACAATGAAAGACCTGAAATATTTCAGTTGGTGTGCAATTAATCTAAAATATATGACAGTTTAATTTTTATCATTACATTATGGAAAATAATTAACTTTATCACAATATGCTAATTTTTTGAGAAGGACCTGTACTTTATGTTTGCTCCTTGTGTTTGCCCTCAATAACTCAAAAATGACTACAAAAAGATATCCAAAGTAAGCATTTGACAGACAGTGTTTGGATTTGAATTAAGATTAAGGGATTATGACTATTTTTGATAACTGCATGTTTTAGCTATATTCATGTTCTGGAACAGTATATTATTCGTACATTTGTTTGATTTAATATATTTTTAATTGTTAGCTTTATGTGAACCTACATGTCCTAATATTGCAGTCATACCTGAATTTTCCATCTTTGTGACAACAAAGGGTATTTATATTGTATTCTATGGATAAATTTGAAGTTGTCGCTGATCTACAGAAGATCAAAATTAGTGTAGAATATCAAATTACTGAGGCCCATTGCTTTATTGGTAATCATGAATAACTACAGCAGGTAAACGCTAAAAGATTAGTATGAGCACAATGGCTCAATCAATGGATAATCAGGTGTTGCCTTTGACCGCTATTTAAAAACACTGATGGAAAAATCTTAACCCTTGTGCATGCGAGGACTGAGGCAAATGTAGAGGACTATGGCAAATTATACAAGTTTCACGTCTGTGGCGTCGATTGTACCCCATTTCTACATACAAGGGTTAAGTAAGTCCGTCATTCTGACTGATCACAATTCACACACCTGACCATGTGTTGCAGATATGCAGACATTTTCAACTTCTTACACAAAATACTTGGTTTAAAAAATTCCTGTCCGAGTATAATCTCCAACCTGCACACTGAGCTAAATGCATCTTGTTATCCTGGAGCGTTGAGAAAGTTATAGACAGGACGCTTCAGAGTGCATCTGATGCAGATGCGAGGCCTCGGAGGACCAGTAAAACCCTCCTTCAGAGAGTCCTGTGAACCAGTGCTGTGTTCAAGACCACCTAACCCGAGACCAAGACAAGACCAAGACCAGAGTGTATCGAGACCGAGACAAGACCAAGACTTTTAGGGTCCGAGACCAAGTCAAGACCAAGACCGAGGGAAGTTGAGACCGAGTCAAGACCAAGACCAGCGCCGCGTTCTACATGATCAAATGTGAAATATGATCAAAATTACTTCTCAAATTGATCTCAAAGAGCCATATTCCCATAAAAACATATAGATATTAAATACTTAATAAATTTAACCAATATTAAATTTAACACACTTTGTTCTGCTTTGTTCCCATCTACAATCTGCGGTGGTCTCTTGCCACCCCTAAAAAGATAACACCCTGGGTGTTTACCCATGTTGCTCATGTCAGAAACCACCAGTCTGCACCATTAAACACAGCAATTGAGGCAAAGCTCAACTGAACACTGACCAAGGAGCAACAAGCAAGAATGAATCTATGCAGCTGAACATAGACAACAACTTAGCCTTTAAGCTACTTGTTAACAAGCTTAAGGTGCTGCATTGATATTAGCTAGCTAGTCATCTTTTAGCTAACTTTACCTGCATCAAACTAAACTACTAAACAGTTTGTTAGTTTGGGGGGAAACTGTGAAAAGTTATTTGTGTTTTGCTGGCTTGTTGTCATGATTCTAACACACTCTGCAGCTCCTCACAGCAGCAGCTGGTCTCCTTCACTGCGGTACAGGCGTAAACCCAGCGTCATAGCGCTCATGTTGCGTTTAAAGGCGGCTCGGAAAAACAGGTTACCACATGTTAACAACGTATTAAAGTTTTAACTGCTGATAAAAGTTACAGAGGACACGGATATGGGAAGTGCAGAAGCCCCTACTGTATCAAATTGACAAAGGAATAACAGAGAGTTGGCCGTTCTAAAGTAAAAGCCCAGTGCATACAGCGTTCATGTTTTTTTGTTTTTCTTTTTCATCCACATGGCTTCCCGGGCCCAAACCCTGCAATGGCCCGGCGCCCCCTGTAGGGCAGCGTGTGGTAACCTGATAGGCTCTCAGTGACACTCCTGTCCTGTCTAATAAGTAAAGACCCGTGCAGAGGAATCGTACTGCTCCTGAATGTCGCAGTACGATTGCAGACTATATTGCAGACTTTTAGACACAGCGTTGTCTCATATGTGCAACAAGTCAGTCAAACCTCCGCACAATAATTCAGCGCAGTGAGTGACAACCTTTTTTCATCACAATGCTTATGCGTCTCTATACAAATAGCTTTGCTAACATCACGTTAACGGAGCTTAACCTTCTTGGAGCTACTTTTCTATATGACGAAAAAAGTTAGTCGTTGTCCCACCGTCTGTGAAAGCGAAGCGCTGCTGAGTTACTGTGGCCGTCGGATTTCTTATGATTTATGCAGCTTTATTTTATTACTGACTATTAGACAGATCTTCTGCCGCTCATAGGAAACCACTGCGCATGTCTGAGAGCGCCGCGTGCGAGTGAAAGGTGAGGGAGGGGGAGAAACATAAACACCTAATTGGCGAGTCACGTTATTGGTTGTGTTTTTATCGGTGCGTTTTGCATCCACTGAGAACAAAGATGTTAACAAATAAACTGGACAGTTTGCAGCATGTTTAGTGATATTTTCACAGTTGCGGTCTCCACCGGTCTTGAAATAAAATGCCGAGTCCTCAGTGCCCGAGACCGAGACAAGACCGAGACCATCAAGAAATGGTCTCGAGACCGGACTCGAGACCAGGACCGGATCCGAGTACCACAACACTGCTGTGAACTTCAGTTCACTTAACTTGGAGAAATGTTCCCTGATTTAAAAACTTTGCCTGAAGTGGTGCTTGTAATTCTCACCTCCAGTTTGGCAGTAAATTAATTCTCCTGCTCTGTCCACTATGTATTTGGGGATAAATAATCACAAATCATTTTCTAAGCAAGGAATGTGGGCAGAGACGTATTTTTAAATTGACAGCAATTCTGTCACTTTTCAGACAGCACCACCCAGTAAAGCTGACTTTGTCTGAGAAAATAAAAGACAAGGATTTCCTGTATAGAGACGAACACCTGCACTGCTTCTCGGATGGTTTCACTTAATTTCTTCAACGCATACGCTGCCTAAAAATTGGCTATGGCTATCTTAAAACTGATAGTTCTACTGAGTAGTTGGAGCTTCACTGGTGAGTGGAAATGATACCTAATGACTATTTTTTACCCTTGCATGTTTAACATCAGAAGGAGGACCTTTTAAAAACATATTTCTCGAGAAAGTTTACAGTGCCTTGCAAACCTGTGAACTTCTTAAACTCTTGAACATTTAGCCTCTTCACAACCCAAAACTTTCAGACTAATTTACCTTCAATGTAATTTATTCAGATTTTTATATGATTTATTGAAATGAAGGGGTTAATAATTGTTGAGTGAATTATAGAAGGAAACAAGGTTAGCAACATTTGGTTGGATTTAGGTCTGAACTGTCACTACATTAACTATTTTAAATCATACAATCATTACAACAGCCTTAATTTAAACCGTTCCTTTGTAGTGTTGGTTGTAGATGTGTGAGCATAATTATTGATCGATTTTTTTAGGATTATTTTTATTATTATTAATACAGTGGTCTTACTCAGTCCGAAATGCTAATTAACCTCATACATGAATATTTAATAAAGCTAAAATGAGGATTAGGCACCTTGGAGAGAATATATACGTGAGCATGATTATTTGGCAATGAACTACTAAAATAAATAAATAAATAAATTTACAACTTTTACTTGATTATTTTTGTCAGGTAAAATAAGCAACTCAAGAATGTGAGAACAAATATTTCTGACATTTAGAAAAATGACTGTTGCTCCACTTTTTCATAGCAGCCACAGACATTTTATTCATAGAGTTTCTTGTCAATTTCTTGATCTGTTGATCAACTGTAGCAACCACAGTTATCCCGACTCTATTCAGAGAAGGAAACAGTTTTCTTTTCCATAAAGCTATTGTTTAGAAGAGTTTACAAGTTATTACTATGGTTTATGTAAGGTAAAGAAGGACACTGCATTATTATTCTCGCGTCTTTAAGGCCTTTACTGAAGAGCCACAGAATGGAGGACTTGGCTGCATGCGACAGAGAATTATAGTGCATAGAAATAACAGACTTCTTAAAAGATAGAACTACGGTCCCATTTAGTTGGTCAACAGTCATTTTCATCTCAGTCTATGGAACCTATAGTCTGTCTAAAGTTATTACAACTCTTTGGTTGCCGGTTGAACCTTTGCCAAAGTCTCAGTTTTTTTGCAGCCCAGTTTTCTTGCCGTATATTCATGTATTTTGTTACATAAATCTTCCTATCAACTCTGATCAACCTCTATCATTGCAGTAAAGTAGCATCGCTGCAACATAATATTACCATGATACTGAAACAAAAGGCAGAGTAATTCTTAATTCAAGATGAGCCGTAAATATTCAGGCCCAAGGGGTTGTAAAGAGGTAGTTAGAAAAACATAAATATGTTCATTGTTTGCAAGGAATCAGTCTGACATACAATCCAGAACTAAAAACAGTTTTTATGAGCTTTACGCTATTTGTTACTTTTAAACTAACTTTTGCTGCAATTTGAAATGAGCTGTAAATTTCTCCAAATATTCTCAATAACATGTCGCTTTTCTTAACAACAATCTCAATCCCAAAAATGTTCTAACATCGTATAGAATTTAAAGTAAAAGAATGATTTGGAAATTGTCATGAGGTGGGAGTGAAAATGGTGAAGATACTCGCGGTAGGACCCAGGTGGTTGAAGGTGATGATGGTTTAATGATGAAAAATGACAAAATTCAAGCAGCACAGAGGGATTATATGTCTTTTGTTCTGAAAACGTTTAATACTTTTACTTACATTCTCATTTTGAAAGCAGGCCTTCATGTCTTTCTTCTCAAAACTTGTAATGTTTGTACTCAAACCTTTCTCCTCGTGCTTTTGCAGAACTCTCAGCCAATAGAATGAAAGTGTTGTACTGGGCGTGTTTGTTTCCTTCTAGCAGGTGTGCCTGTGTGACTACTAGCAATTGTAGCAACCTGCGCCACCCACTGGATGTAGGGAAAAACAACAACGTCAGGTTTCTGCTCTGTGTCACATTAAACATCTGCCAGAAATGCTACTGATCGCTAACAGCTACAGATCCTCCTAGGCAGGAGTTTGTTCATCCAACCAAAGAAAGTTGATCCACAAATCCAACCATGTTACAACATAGTCATGACATGATACCTCCCTCCCTCCCTCTTGTGCTCTTGAATAATGGCAGAAAAATTCCTCCATGAAACAAAAGATCAGTCGTTGACAGTCAAATGAAAACAAAAAAATAGTTACTTTTGTTTGGACAGAGTGAGAAAAAAATAAAAAAGTGAGCTGCCTGTTCTGTGAGAGTTAGTGCTTATAAAAACCCAGCAAGTTAAAGGAGTGTGCACTGTACATTTTATACTATTATGGGAAGGGATTTTTAAAGCTTGGATATTTCTAGTTTTTGTTAAGAATACAGAGAAGATAAAAGAAATAGGCAAAAATAGAGCAACTAAAATCAATTTGTGTGTTACCTCTGTGCAGGGGCGATTCTAGGATCTGACTTTTATTGGTGCTTATCCCTCAGCAGGGCTAAGGCCCAAGAGAAGATATTTGTTGGTACGGTTTTCTAAATCTAACTGCTTACTTCACAAACAAAATTAAGAGACATGTCAGTAATTCATAGAATAAAATAACAATGTTCATTTTTCTCAAACTTATAAAGAATAAAATCAGAGAAACGTTTTATTTTTTCCAGAGGTGTATTTACTCAGTTTGAAACTGAATCTCAAGACCACATCATACCTGCCAACATCTGCTAACATTAATGAAACACAAGCAGCTGTGGAGTGACACAGTCCTGAGGTCTGCTCCCCAAGAAATTAAAATAAAATACTCAAAACTATGTATTTCCAGTCATTTGAAGAACATCTTACTAAATTCAGAGGATTAATAAACCTAAAATTAGTTTATCAAGATAGAAGTTCAGTTTAATGACTACTTCTAGTCATTATCCTGAACTTTATTGACTTTATTTCTTACTGTTAATCTATTAGTATGATTTGTTCTTTAAATGGCCACTTACTGTGGCCAATGCTATTATTTATTAAATATCATCCAAAGTCAACATCCTAAGCAAATAATCAAACTACAATAGTCAACTAAAACGAAAAGAAAATGAATCAATCATAAAATGTTCTGTACCATATCAGCCTCAGGAAATGATTGACGATGAAGAGTCGCTGATTTCTGGTTCTAATGGGACTGCGGTTCTTCTCGTGATCCATTCTGTCAGCACACTGGGCCACGACGGACACATTTTTTGTCGATCTATGTGCACAGTATCCATCCTAATTGAAATAATGCGCGTCTTTTCTCTCACGTCTGTATGTTTGAAAGGGTTTTTGCTTCTAAGGACATGGAATCGGATAGATGACGTTTTAAAAAGACGTGGGTTGATAGCGCCTCACCGAGGCTGCGTATAGTGTCAGTCTCTAGGCTCGTAGCGTTCAGGGGTCCTGTTTAGCTCCCGCCACGACAATTTTGCTGACCTTCCTGTGTTTTATTTCGGTCATTATTGTTAAACTTAGTGTTGATGTGTGTGATGGGCGTGTCTATCGGACAATTATGTATCGGTTAATTACTGGACGCACATTTAACGGACGACTCAGTATTTTACGGGATGGGTGGCAACTTGATTCAGGGGTGCTGAGATACAGTTTTAGCCTAAAACAGGGCTAGAAACGCCACTGCCTCTGTGTAGTATTATTTTATTGTCTCTACTGACTCCCCTCTTCACCGTTGAGACACTTACAATTTGTTTAAACTTTGTTTTTTTTAACAGGAATTACAGGCAAAGACTCACCAGTGATGTTTTATCAACTGAAGAACAGCTCTGTGTGTCTCCATGTCAAAAAACAACAGTCATATACAAATGGCCAGTGGAAAATTGATTCAACACTAATTGCTTCAAAAGGGCTTATCAATCCAAGATATGCAAATAGAGTGATGTTTAACCACGAAAACATGACCTTGTGTATAAGTAAGCTAACTGAAAGTGACACAGGGCTGTATAAGGGCTCTTACCTCCTCAACTTCACTGAAGTATATGAGTTTTACCATGTCGTTGTACAAGGTATGTTTATGGCACACTTTGAACATACATTTTTACATAAATCTTTGGTCTTTATTCTTGAAACTTGTATTTTTTATTTATGTATTGAAAACTCTCTTCTTTTTTAAATTGACATTGTCATTGTGTAAGTTGTATCACAGAAAGTAGTCAGCAGGGTGCGACATTTATTAATCTGCTTGTTTTGGGTGTTTCAGGAATGGTCCCCAGACCAGTAATGACTGTGACACCAGAAAACCATTCCAGTGTTTTAGCAGAATCATGTAATTTCACAGTGAACTGCTCCATCCAGGATGACTGGCTGGGATCCATCTGTCATAGAAATAGTTGCAGAACATCTCAGAAGTCCCTTCATAAGTTCAACATCACCATCCTCTCTGACAACACAACTGTTGTCTGCAGTGGTAACAACCACGTCAGCAGAAATAACATCTCACAAAACATTCCAACTACATGTAAGTAGCCTGAATTGATCTGAAAGTAGAACAAACCTGCTTCGTCATTACAGTGCTTACTGTAAATAAATGTAATTTTAAATCTACTTTTAATTTTATTTATAATTATTATAAGAAACATGTCACTGTCTTTTTAAATATGCCTTAAATGAAATAATTTCTAGCTAAAGCTGTTTTTGTCTTCTTTTTTACAGGTTTTAGAAAGA
Source organism: Poecilia picta (assembly GCA_033032245.1). Taxonomy (NCBI): domain Eukaryota; kingdom Metazoa; phylum Chordata; class Actinopteri; order Cyprinodontiformes; family Poeciliidae; genus Poecilia; species Poecilia picta. Next base: position 9,431,986 of record CM065370.1, on the reverse strand, counting down.
CGAATCTTGAATTTAAAGAGGAATTACAAAAGCATCATAATATATTTTATAGTTTCATCCTGGCCATTGCTGTTGTAATACTCCTCGTTGTTGTTGGTGCCATAAAATATTGTAAAGCCAAACATGATCAGGTAACCCAAGAGAAAAAAAGTTATTTTATTCCAACTAATTATGCGTTATTGATGAAACATTAGAGACATTAATCATATTTATGAAGTTGTCCCTTATTTTCTAAAGAACATGTCTTTTGCTTCTACTTTTTACTCCAGGAATCAACGTGTTCTGCCCAGTTAATACAAAGTGGACCACTAGAGTCCCAGCAGCATTCTGAGCCCAGAGCCTCGACTTCTTCCAGTGAAGCGGAGCCTTCGTATGAGAACGTGGAAACCAGTCAGCCCAGAGAGATCAGCCTCCTAGTACATGAGCAGGGCATCAGTGAGGTAGACACCATCTACAGCGTCCCCAGAAAGGCTGGGTCTTCTGTCAAAAGTGACAAGAAACAAGATGCATTACAAGACGAGAACACAGAGAAGACTTCGACTTCATGGTGTGTCGATGTAAATAAGGACCAGAGCTCCACACAAGCAGAAACCGTGTACAGTGTGCTGCAGATGCCAAAAAATCTGAACACGTAGCGCCACCAAGAGGACAAGTGAGTCTAAGGAGCCAAGAGCAACTCAGAGAAAAAAAATGTCAGGAAGTGAAAGCCAGGAAGCAACCAGATCTATTACAATATTCTTTGGCTTATCCAAGATCGATGGCATTGGTTAGAGACTCTATCTAACTCATTCTGGTGTACAGCAATGTATTTCCATAAGGAATATGTTCTTCAGTCGCTCCAGAGCCTTTTGGGAGTCTATCTTGTGCTCTTTCACACCAGGACTAGAAAAAACCTCCAAAATGGTAATTCCTTTGAAAGTTTCGACAAGATGATTCATGCATGTATGAATCACTCCTACTGACTCATTTAACAGCAGAAGAACAGTGGTTTAACTTCCAGTTTCCCTTAGAATGGATGACGGAGCTCCTCATCCTGTCTATGAGGATGACCATAGGTGATGGTCAGAACATGGATGGACAAGTAAAATTTGAGCTTCACATTCTGGCCGAGATCTGTCTTCATCACGATGAACCAGAGCAACACCCACACTATTGTGAACAAGACCTCAGTCCATCTATCCGTCTCCTTCACCAATGTGTGAATGGGACACCAAGATGCATACCTGAATCAAATGACGGCAGCTTCTGAGCCCTTTATGACTACTGTGAATATTTTTGCACTTTTGTCCCATTTTTTTAATGCGGCTCTCAGTGCTGTTGTTTAATAATGTTGATAATAAATTTATATTTTTTCAAAACACGTGGAACTTCTAGTCAGGTATTTGTTCCTAAATGTGCCCACTGTTTTCAGTAAACGATACTGGAGCTATTCTTCCATTTGTAAAGATGAACAATATAAAAGACTTAATTTGTAATTATTTTTCACATATTAAATGTCAGCAGTGAGAGAGACTGAGTGTCTTTTCAGGCAGATCTTTAACAGCAGTTTTACTTTAGAATCAGTGGTTAACTATAGTGGTGAGAAAATAAAGTTCTCACAGTAAAGAGTAGATGATGTGTCAATCTGAAATCTGTAGGAGTGTCTGTCAGCATGATTTCCTGGTGAGACGGATGAGGTTAAATTAGTAAATATGCGCATGTTATTGGTCTGTAGGCTCACTGAGTGATCATTAGAGTGTCTGGGGAGAGAAGCAGTCTCTGTTGCAGTTTGTTGTACTTGTTGAGTTGAAGCAGGAAGTACAGGAAGTTTTCCTGAACAGTTTCTATGTGTGAAGACCACCTCAGGCCCTGAATTAGGGAAGCTCCTAAGAAGCGTAATGGTCTGCCGTAGTCACAACATCTACAAATGACATCAAGGTGCAACGTTCCTGTAGCTTTTGGTTAAATACAATGTTGTAAAAACTTACATAGCATGTTCAGTCAGTAATAAATTACCAAGCTAAGTAAATTCTTACACAAAGTGATGTGAAAATGTTGCAAACATATTACTTTTCAACATTTCATATATAAACCACGGTTCTCCAAGTACCTAGATAACTTCAGTAAAGATGGAGTGAAAAATGCACCAGTATAGGCTTAGATAACCTGAATCTAACAAAACTGCAAAAAAAATAAAATAAATAAATAATAATTAATAAATAAATTAGAACTTGGCAAAAAACTACAAAACTGGAGCAGAAAATGCAACAGAGACCAACTCAGCAAAAGACCAAGTAACAGTTTTAATTACAGCTTTTCTTTCAGTTATTTTTTGCAAACAGGACCTTTGGACAGCAAACAAAAAGCTTTTCTGGAAATGTCACAGGAAATATGACCACATATTGTTGCTGCGGTCAATGGTACCACAGGGGTGTGAAAATAGAAAGATTTTACTCAGAAGGACGACACATATGTACTTCCTGATTAGCTGTACAGCAGGTCTAGACCTGGCTTTGGGGACTACAATACTTTAGAAGCTGTTTGTTCTCTGTAAGTATAACTGACTTTCTACTAATTTGTTAAAATGTAATTGTGTTTTCAACAGAACCTGGAAAACACAAGGTGCCAGATTCTTTGAGCAGCTGCTGTGTGGGTGTGGTGGTGTGTTTACAGTTTAAAAAATTAACTGCAGGCATATCCTCGCTGTAAAATCATTTCTCAAATTACTCCAGTTTTTTCAAATACTCCTCGTCAACTAATTTAAAGTTATCTGACTTAAAATCCCTGAGTTCAGTTAGATGAAGTCGTTCTGTATTGCTCAGGTAAATCTGGCAAGTTGTGGACCACACCAGAAAACTATTGTTAAAGGAAAAGAAGGACATCCCGTCATTGTCTCATCTTTAAGCCCTTTAGAGCCCCCCAGTCGAAGATTTGGCTGCATGTCGAGAATTATACTGCATAAAAATAATGGACTGCTTAAAATTTGAACCATTGTCCCGTCTGGATCCCTTTCATCTCATCAGGCTATGAAACCTTTGAAAACCTTATTTGAACTCTTTAGTTGCTATTCCTCTGCACTTTGAACCACAGCCAAACTCTGGTTTTTACAGCCTATAACAGGGTTTTCTTGTATAATGTTGCATCTACATTATACTACAAGCACCACGTCAACCTAGGTTTTGAAATCAGGGAACATTTTTCCAAGTTAAATTATTAAAGTTGACAAAACTCTGGAAAACAGGGTTCTTCTGTCATGATTTGTGGTTTGGTGGTGGTGAGGATGGACGCGGTGGACCCAGGTTATGATGAATTATGGCAATTTAACAGAGGCAACAAAGAGTACAGAAACGTTCAGGCAGCACAGGTGAGCACTAGGTCAGGAACTCAAACACTGGAACACTACTAGGCAACGACAGAGACACTGCATGTGACACGACCACGATCCGACGGAGAGCAGGTGGGATTAAATACACAAGGAAGGTAATCGGGGAAAACAAGGGACAGCGAGCCCTGGCATTAAACTCAAAATGTGAATTGTAATCCGTTAAAATGACAAATTGGCTTTCAGATTTTTTCATCACCGTATTTGTTTTTAGTTTTTAAATGACCAAATGCGACACCTGATCAGGGTTTTTTCTGTTGGATTATTCAATTGAGAGCAGTTTCCAACCAGTCAGTCACTGATTTCAGATTTTTGAGTTTGAAAGCAGTCTTTCATTATTTTATCTACTGTATTTTATGCTATGTTACATCTTGGCAGCAACACAATCACACAACATGATGCCACCATGTATAACAACTGGTAAAGTGTTCCTGGTTTTAAGTCCCTTTCACGTCATAGTTCTGCAAGAAACACTCAAGTTTCTTGTAGGAAACTTCTACCCAAGTTGGGTACAGATTTATTTTGTCCCTTTTTACAGAATAAAAGTTGATTCGTCAAGAAAGCTATGCTCTGTGCTTATATAACCAATAGGGTGTGACCCACAACTTGCCAGATTTACCTGAGCAATACAGAACGACTTCATCTAACTGAAATCAGGGATTTTAAGTCAGATAACTTTAAATTAGCTGACGTAGATTTTCCTAACCAACCACCCTTGTTTCATAACAAGATGCTGCCACCAGAATCAAAAGGCTTTTATTCCTAAAATCTCAATGAAAATATGCATTGTATACTTTGTATGTTAACAGGAAAGGTTTATTAAAATAGTCCTTTCTAGATTTTTAGTAAAGAAAAAATTAAAAACAAAATTGAAATAAATAAACTATAATCAGTTTTGCGCCCACTCTTGCTGGATTATAATTTTTTTTTCAATACATTTACTGATTCCAAACTGACATCTTTGTGATCATCACAATTTGTAAAATGTTTTTTGACCTAACAACAGAGTCGTGGATGATGCATTATCGACCAAAGAACAGCTCTGTGTGTCTCAATGTCAAGAAACCACCTCCATATAGGAGCGGCCTATGGACATTTGATGGGAAATTTGTTGCTGATAAGGATTATATCCGTGAAGACTATGCAGAGAGAATGGTTTTCAGCTCTGAAAACTTGTCTTTGTGTATAAATAGACTGACTGAAAATGACACAGGCATCTATAAGGTCACCTTTTTGTCCAACTTTATTCAACAATTAGAAAATCACCATGTTATTGTACAAGGTAAGTTTAAGCTGTATTTTGGCTTTAAGTGTGAAAGTTGTATTTTTTTCATTTCTTCACTTTCTAAATCTCATAATTTTTTTCTCCTTGTGTTTCCAGAGCAGAGAAATAAATGTCAGTGTGTAGGTTGTGTTGAAGAAAGTAGCTAGCAGGGGGTGACATTTATGAATCTGCTTGTTTTGGGTGTTTCAGGAATGGTTTCCACACCAGTGATGACTGTGACACCAGAAAATCATTCCAGTGTTTTAGCAGAATCATGTAATTTCACAGTGAACTGCTCCATCCAGGACGACTGGCTGGGGTCTGACTGTAATCAACATGGCTGCCGACCATCTCAGAACTCCTTTCATAAGTTCAACATCACCATCCTCTCTGTCAACACAACTGTTGTCTGCAGAGGCAACAACCATGTCAGCAGAAAAAATGTCACATAAATATTTCAACAACCTGTAAGGAATATTAGTTTCTCTGAATTTTGAGAAAAACTAAAATATCTACATTTAACTGTGTCTCTCCGTCAATTTTGTTGACATTTACGAGATTGTTTTTAATGTTTGTGTGTGTCTGTGTTTTTTACAGGTCTAATTAAACTGAATTCAGAAGAATCACAGTCTTCTTTTAGTATTGTGATTACCTCAATCCGATGGATGTTTGTCTGCATATGTACAGCTGTTGCCATTAAACTTTTTGCAGCGGGATATAATCGTCATAAGGTCATTTTTTTAACATACTTTGTTTAGATCTTCACAATATGATCCTATTCAAACCATTTGCACCTAATATTCTGCAAACGACTAAAACACATTTTGCTTTTGCTGCATTATTTTCAGGCAAAAACTGCTACAGCTCCGTTAACGCAAAGCAGTCAAATGGAGATGCAATCGCTGCCTGACCCCAGAGTCTCCATGTGTTCGTCCAGTGAAACAGAGCATTCACACCAGAATGTGGAGGCCATTTAGCCAAGAGAGAACGGCAACCTGAGAGTTAACCGTGCCTGCTGTGATACTGACAGAATGAGAGAAGCAAAAGCTCAGAGTGTGACTGCAGAGACTGAAGCCCGATAGCAACAGAGAGTAGAAAAAACTGAGTTTACAATAAATCATGAACCATGGAGACTGAGTGAAGCCTTTGAGTGTGTAACATTATGTATGTGTTTCATAATGGCCAATAAATGAACAAGCACTAAATTCTTGTTGATGGTCTTTTGAAGTGCTGGTTTTTTGTGTGTTGATTCTAAGTAAATCTTTAATTTCTGTTGAATGTTTGCAAAAACTCTCATAATTCTTCTGTTACTGTAGAACAGACTGCTGCCTGGGCAGGAATTGCTAATTTATTTGCATAATAACATTTTGTGAGAAGTTGTGATTGTCTTTACTTCTATCAGTATAGTTTAACACACAGTAGTTAAATAAGCTATTGCAAAAATAAGTCAGTGTTGCAACTCATTAAAGCTTACGCTCTGCTATCTTAAAGTTATTTGCACATAAAAGACTAAGCATATTATGCCAGTGTGAAAAGGAACAAACAGAAAAGAATACAAAGAGTATGCAGTGTTTGATCAACTAAGACAGACTGGTATCTGCTGTTTGATCTACTCTGACTTTAAATCTACTCTTACAAATGATAGGAGAGACTTGGCTTGTTTTCAGAAAAATATTTCCACAGTCAACTTTTCAGTTCAGTTCAGTTCAAATTTTTTTTTTTTAATTTGACAGATCATTTGTGTAAAAGGAGCTGCAGCGAGCCGGAAGTACATATGGTACATTTAATCAGAATAATGACACACAGATTGACCATATTTATTAGTGATGGCCAAATGAAGCTTTCAGCCCTTTGCTTTGCTCGATGCTTCATTCATTCCTCCCTATAGTGACATCTGCTGCTGAAACTGTAGCAGTCTTGTCACTCAGTTAGATCATACTTCAAAATCTGTCTCTGCTGTGCAAGACTGATATATCTTTGCTGCTCAAAATAATAGTGGAAACTCTCAGAAGGTTGAGATTTTTGGAGGTGAAGGGGTTAATTATTTTGATTCAAGAATCTTATTGTGAGTGATCATCTCGAAGTATTCTCAGATGTCAGAGATTTTTTTTGCTGGCCCCATTTCAGACAATCACGTTTATTTGTGTAGCACGTTTCAGCAACAATGCAGTTCAAAGTGCTTCACATCATAAAAACACAAAAAATATCAAAGTCATGAAATACACCATAATCAACATTTGAGAAAACCAGTAACAAACATTACATTTTGTTTAGTGCCATCATCAAAATCCTTAATATACGCCAAATATGTTGGTCAATGGTCTTGTTATTTGTTGTATTTGCGCGATCACATACAAATAACCCATGAAGCAACACGCTTTTATTTTGAAAACAAACACGCAAAATAAAACAGTCACGTGATCACGTGATTTTCCTCAAACCAACACAAGCGTCTTCGTCTGACACGCCCCCTTTTTACTCCGTACACGCCTCGAAGGCTGTATTCAGATGTAACGTCACTAATATTTACATACTCTACAACTAAAAGGTCAGAGGAAAAACGTCGCGCTTCTTATCAGCTTAGAAAGCAAAAATATTTTTAAATAAAAATATTTCAGGAGCTGATTAAGAGATTAAAACAGGGAAGAGAAAAGCTGATGCAAAGGCACATGGTGCATCAGATATTCTAAATGCTAATACAAGTGTTTCAAGAGGTCACTAAGATTTGACCAGGAAGTGGCAAACTAAAGTGAACGAAATGTTTTCCAATATCACGGCACCTTGTATGAGCACCAAGAGCCTCATAACACTTATCTTAAATAAATCAACTTTGCAATGATTTTAAGGCTGATGTTCTTAGGTCATGTTGGATGCCTGACAAGCTCATCTGTCCCTTCAGTGGACAGGAAATGTAACTATGGTGACCAACTTACTACAATAAAAGGTGTTGCTGTAAGTGTGAATTCTTAGTAAAAAAGGAAGCAAACAAGCAAGTTATAGATAGACTTTTCAAACTTACCAGCTATCTGCTTTATCTGTGACTTCTATTTCTTCTTCTCCTTATACAGCAGTTCTCGATGTCAGGATGGGCCACATCTCGCTCTGTGTGCTGGGCTTTTTCTGTAAGTAAATTATTAAATTTTATTTTCAGTATTATCTCAAGATTACAGAACTTATGAGAAGATGCAGTCATTCATTCATCTAAGATGCATTTATGTGCTCATGAAATTAGCTGATTGTTTAATCCACTTATGTAACCATCAGTTCAACTTTAGAAGATTTTTCTATCATTCTCAATCTTTTCATTGTTTTTAGCCCTTCTGACACAGAGATTTACTTCATTTTAGGGCTTGGTACACATTTTGCTGGCTGTGCAGAAGGTAAGAAACAGCCTTTTTGTACTTTAATTTTGATTTATAATGTACGACTTATGGCATGCGTGTGTAGAGTTGAAACCAGAAGTTTGCATACACCGAATAAAAATATGTATTCATTTTTTTTCTCAATTCAGAATAAACCTCTTATGTTTTAGGTCAGTTAAAATGACCAAAATTAATTCTTCTTGCTAAATGGGTTTTACTTTGACAAACTTCTCACAATGGCTTGCTGAAGTTCTGACCTATTCCTCCTGACACGAATGTAGGCCGCCTCGCTCTTAACAGCCTATTTAGATCTGACCGCAACTTCTCCATAGGACTGAGGTCAGGGCTTTGCGATGGTCACATCTTCCTTCACAGCACACTGTCCTTCAAATCCCACATTAATAACTTCACCAAGTCTGCACGCTTCTACCTATTCAGTATTAGCCACCTTCACTGCTCTCTTACTCCCCATTCGGCTGCCATCCTTGTTCACAGTCTGGTCACCTCCTGTCTCGACTACTGCGACTCTCTCCTCTTCGGTCTTTCTCATAAATCCCTTCATAAGCTCCAACTGGTCCAGGACTCAGCTGCCTGTGTCATAACCCGAAGTCCCTCGTATCACCACATCAGCTCCAATACTAGAATTAGTAATCTTAGCAATGCTGCTTTTATGCTTCTTGACAGACTTTCTATGCCCTTCAGATTCTCATTTTTGATATTGGTTGCATTCAGTGTTTTCTGTTTGAATTTAAATTGATAACAGTGAGGACCAGGGGTGGAGCTTCAGGGGGGCTGGGAGGGCAGTGGGCCCATATGGGAGGTAGAACAGGATTTCGGGGATCCAAGCCTCTATCATGTTTGACAAGAACTGGCAAAGGCTAGCTCTCACATGTTGAGTATGGTATTATGACATATGTTGTAAATTTATATTATAATGAGCTTTACTATTTGGGTATAATGGGCCCGGTCATTACTTTTGTTCCACTCTCAAACGATCTTTCTCTCTCCAGCACCCAAACCTCAGCCTGTCCTCTCTGTGTCTCCATCTTGGCTGAATCCTGGAGCCTCAGTGACTCTGAGCTGTAAGATTAAACCTCCAGATGCAGGATGGAGGTTCTTCTGGTATAAAGCTGTTAATGAACCATCCAGCAGGTACTACAGCATTGAAATGCTGCCTGGCAGCACCAACGGGACTGAACAGAATTCCTACACCATTAATGGACCGACTCACACAGCAGGATATGTGTGCAGAGCAGGAAGAGGAGAACCAGAGTTTTACACTGAATACAGTGAAGTAAAGTTTGCCTGGTCTGCAGGTAGGTCAGTTTATTCTGTTCTTTCAGGAGGAGTCGTGGTTTCATTTTGGCTATTTTGACCATTTTTACTGCTGTCTGAGGGTTTTCCCCGGTGGGCCGCCATGCTTTACGTGCCTCCACCCCTGCCAGGCTAAACGTTGTGTGTTTTTATTTTTAAAAAAAGAAAAAAATATATTTTTTTAGAAGCTGGACTGCAAGCGTCTCTTCTGAGGTGAGCATTTCACTGGCAGGGCAGAATAATTCCTGAAAGGAAGGTGGGTTTCTAGTTTTTAACAGTTGTTGCATTGGACAGGGAGCGCGGACCAATCAGATCGCTGGTGCCTCTACATGTTGGCCGATTCACACGTGCTGTCATGGCTTGATCTCTGAAGTTCATCTCGGCACAGATCAGTCATATAAGCTCACCTATATGGACGTCAGCTCCATATAGGATATGATGTTAATATCAGTTCGTGTTTCTTTGTAGAATTTATCAAGGTGGGGGTCAATCTTAAATCCACCCCATGAAGCTTGGGCAACCAAACTAGTCTCTGTGGCGCTTATTAAAACTCATTAGTCATGAAATGGAAGAGCTACTAAAGCCACATAAATTAAATCTCCCGCTTGTCCCTCTACATCCAGAGATGCCCTGTGCAGCGGATCTTGCTCATCATCCAGGTCCGGTCCGAGGTTGAATGAGGCCTTGAGCAGAATTTAAATTAGGGCCCCCTCTTGCTACATCAGCACCACTGTCAGCATTTCACCATGGTTTTAGTGAAATCTGGGAAAGGGGACCTAGATTAATTGGCCAAGCAGTCAAATGTAATTATAGTTTACTAAGATGCATTAAAGAACAGCTCAAAATCAAAGATCAAACTGATCATCAGATCATTAGATTGTTGCTATGGTAACAAAATACTCTAACTATGAAGATGTTCTTTGAATTTTTACAAAGTAAACTTGCCAGCTTCTACCTATTAAATTTAAATGTTAAACAATTTAAAAGTATCTGCTGAAACTATTCAATCAAATTTAGCAGCATTAATATTTTCTTAGTTCATTTATACCTTGGGCCGGTTTTAAATGTGATCAGCATTACATTATGTTTTTAGATCCACTAACTGATTACTTAATTTGGAGTCAGCAGAAAGGCAAATAATTGATATTTATGGTAAATGTATTTATTTAATTGGTTATTTTAAAAATTCTACAGTTGTGGGGTTTTGGCAATGTCTAGTTCCAGTAACATTTTACCCAGTAATATTTTATGTTTCCTGTCAACTTGACATCTTTTAATACAAAACCCTGGTGGACCGTCTCGGTGCCATGACCACCGGGCTTAGCAAGTTTTCTGGGGGAAACCCTGGGTGGTTATAGTAATATACATCAAATTTACAGTCAATATTTTTCTTATGAAGGAACTATTTCCTAATTAATATTGTGAATAATATATTGTGTTCTTCCTCTTTGATTTTTTGTATTGTTTGATTAATGCTGGAAAACACGCCACTCAACAGTATATGCAGTAAAATACATGTTTAGAGAACAAAATAAACAAATAGAAAAAAATCTGAGACAACTTTGATAACTAACAAAATGTGATGTTGAAACTATGAAATACTAATGAAAATCCTCTGTTATAGACTTATAAACCATATCTTGTCACTCTTTACCTTGTTTGAAAGTTTTGCACATCTAGAGCAAAGAATTAGTTTTTGACTCTGGTTAAATAGTTGGTGCACATGTTTTGGGAAAAAAAAGAAGAAAAAAAGAAGTTCGATTAGTTTAGCTGTCAACATGACAACCTTTCTGCTAAAAAACAGTGATGAAGAGAACTACCACCAGAATACAGCAAAGTGTTCATGGAAACGGACCAGAAGCAATAAAGAGAATGTTACCATCTGGAAACACTAGGGGTTGCTGTGGGTCATGGGTAAGCTGAATAACTTGAAGATGGAGCTGACTGAGCAGCCGGTCACCTGGGCACCTTGTACTATTGTGTTGTTTAATTTTCAGTCATTTTGGTTGTGAAGCAGTTTGTCATTTTATCTGTGAAAGGTGCTATGAAAATAAATTTTTACTGTACCTACTTTGAAATCATTATTTTAGTTGATTCTTGATATTGATACATTCAAATACTAATATTTTTATTTTGTTGTTTTCTAGATCCTGATCCAGCAGCTTCTCTCTCAGTGAGTCCTGACAGAGTTCAACATGTAATTTATCAGTCTGTCACATTGAACTGCAGTGGAAACAACACCAAGTGGAGAGTGAGGAGGTTTACAGAAACAGGCACCCCATCACACATTCAGTGCTCCATGTCGGGTACGATGCATGGATCCTCATGTACTATAAATAAACTGCAGGATCATAGTGGAGTTTACTGGTGTGAGTCTAGATCAGGAGAATTCAGCAACGGAGTCAACATCACTGTACAAGGTAGGTTATGATTCAATTATAATTTTTTTCTTTTTCCAATGTTTTAAACATTAATTTATATTTCATCATATCTGAAAATACTGTTAACATAACCCACAGTGATCTAGTGACTTCTACACTGTGTGCTCTTCAAAAATGTAAAACATGAACAAAGAAAAATTAAGTGGTAAACATGAGCAGTGGATGGGTGTTAAAACTTCTCATCTTTGTCATCACTGAAAACTGTCAGCAGTAAATCACAAATTTATTCGTATCATAAACAATTAAGTGCAATTGCTTCATTAACCTGAGACTATTTTAGTTGTTATGCAAAAACACCAACATTTTTATTTCTGAGAATATAGAGATCATTTATTCGGTAAAATTTGGACCATACATACTTTTAAAGCTACTTCAAAAATACTTCTTCATAGCGCATCTTTTTCTAAATGTTGATAACAGCTGACTGCTCAACAATACTTGGCTCTCTGACTGTTTTACAGATGATTATTATGATGGTATTATCCTGGTGAGTCCTGTTCATCCTGTGACTGAAGGAGATCCTGTTACTCTGAGATGCAGAGATAAAACACAACTTCTCTCCAATGTGTTTTTCTATCGTAATGATAAACTCCATCCATAATGACAGCAGAGAGCAGCTGAATATCTCTGCAGTGTCAAAGTCAGATGAAGGTTTCTACAAATGTCAACATTTAGGAAAAGATTCACCAAGGAGCTGGATGTCTGTTAGAGGTGAGGAGGAGGAAAATATTTGATGATGTTTTTAAAACAAGGTCTTTCACGGAAAAGGTAAACACAGAGTCAATGATATCAATACTTTAAATCTTGTCTTTAGCTGCTATGTAGTAAGTACAAAAGTGACAAAAAGCAAAAGCAGTTTTCTAGAACCTTGTTCTTGACATTGTTGACATTCTTCCAAAATATGGAGGAACGATATGTTATTGTTAGGAATGAATGAAGTTTATGGTTGTTGCTTCTACAATACAACGTTGTAATAAAATGTTTTCTTATGTTCAATGTTTCTTATTTCCAGTAACTGTATCCAGTCCTGTCAGTTCTTCATTTTCTGCGATGTTGATCATTAAACCAGTTGTTGGAATCATTCTTGGGTTTTCTCCTGCTGTTGATGTTGCACTGCAGACGGTCCAACGGTGAATATACAGCAACTTAGATGCTTAAGTTTCAAATGCTTTAAATTTATTTAGATGAGAGGAACAAAAAATGAAAAACAGTTTGCACTATAATGCATCAAATTTTCTTTTTTCCATCCACAGATTCATGGTGCTTCAGGTCAGTACTCTGGTATTTTCTTTTCTCTGATCAAAAACGTTCATCTTTCAATTCTTTTTGTATTTATTTCAGTATAATTTTTTTCCATAATTTAGGTCAGAGGTCAGCAGTCAGAGCTCCTCCACAAATCAAGGACTCAACCAGACAGAGAGTCAAGTTTACAGCTCTCTGCTCTACGGTTAGTAACTTTGATTTATACTTTATATTAGCTCCCTAAAAATATGATTTAAGATGATTTCATTTTCAATCATCATTCATCAAAGACCTAAAACAGCCACATTGGACATTATTCTGAGAAACACAGAAAAAGGTTCGTCATAATTTATATCTAATTCCACCTGAGCTGCTGTTAAAATGTAACCTGCAAAAATCCTGAACATGATTATGATCTTTCTACTGTAAAATACATGAAATCAATGCTCAATACATTTTCTACATAAAAAATGCTGACCTTATATAGGATGTTTTCTAACTTTTTAAGAGCAGCAAGAAAAGCAAAAAAGCATTTTATATTCTAACATTTCAAGTTTTTAGCATAAAATGTGTCATACTTGTTTTAGATAACACTACAGACATTAAATTGAAAACTGCAAAAAAAATATATTTATATACTTTGAAATGCAGATTATTCTATCCTTGACATTTTCATTGTTTTGCAGGTGATGCTTCTGAATATGAATCAATCCAACCAGCCACTAGGAATAGTAAGTTAAATTCCTTATAGAACATGAAGATGAAACAACTGACTCATTTTAGTAGGAAGATTACAAAGGTTTGAAATTAAAATAAAAAATATTTTAGAAACAGATTAATTCCAAGAACTCATTTAGGAAGATAAAGGCTTTAAAAATGAGGATTCCTCCAAAACATCAAAAAAATATATATTCAGGCATTGACATGTTTCCCACATGTTCCTGTAGAATATTATGGAAATCAGGATCAACATTGTGGTAGTTCAGCAGCTAGATTAAAGTTAAACTTTTACTTTAAATAATATTTAATTTATATATAATTTTGTTTTTGTTTTGTTGTATTAACAGGGAGTTCTGATGACCCAGAGGACGATTCTGTGTACACTTACATAAAAACAGAAGCCACAGGTAAGTGTGTTCAGCTCCAGCAGTCACTGTTTTCACTGAAATGTGTCGTCATGCCAACAACACCACAGGTCATTACATCCCATCATGTAGGTCAGACAATCGTCTGCCCTTTACAACTAAAAACCAGCAGGATATGTTGGACCAGACGACCAGCTGAGGATTTTTAGAGTTCAGGATAACCGAGTGACTTTCACTGACATTAATATTTTTTTAGAAATGTTGCCCAGAAAGTTATGGTGATTTGTTCTGAACGTTATAACTTAGAAATGTCATGGTGGGTTTAATGTTTCGAACCCACATGCAGGAACACACACGGAGAGATAAGGTAAATGCAATAATTTATTTACAATATGTAGTTAGTTAGCCACTGGAGGGATGACTGTGTCCCGGAACTCTCTGGGGCGACTGCAGGCAAGAAGGGAGATGGTGAGTATGATGATGGAGGGAAATGACAATACCGCAGGTAAATAGTGGTGCTTACTCGAGGTAGCAGGTTTAAGTTCAGCGGAGGGGAGTGGGTACCATGTGAAGGAGTGGTGAAGAGAGCGTTGGATGGCCGACGGCGGACGTGGCGTTGGAGGGCAGACAGGTGGATCTGTGTGGAGGCACGGAGGAACAGCGAAGGGCTTCCAGCTAGAGAGGATGTACAAGCCGTGACCCAAGGCTAGTCAGCTTTGGGGAAAGCTTCCCCGGAGACACTTGAAGACGTCCTGCAAAAGAGCAACAAGAGACTTGTCAAAGAAACAGGCTACAAGAAGATCACCTTGAAACTGTTCAGAAAACACTACTCAGGGGGCTGATGTACCACTAAAGGCAACACTCTGGCAGAGAAGTGCAGGAAGCCCGCTGCTCTTATACTCCTCCTGAGAGATGATGATGTCTATCAGGTGTGTCCTGTTGAACCTGTCACACACCCTCCTGACAAGATCCAACCCACTGGCGCCCTCTTCTGGATGGTAGGTGATACTGAAAAGGAAAAAACACACGCCTCACGACCTGGTACCCAACAAGAAATGTTGAGATAATTCAAATAATAAATTTTTTTACCATGCAGATTTATATTCAAACGCAGCTACATCTGCTGCAGATGATTGTTCTCTTGTAAAGATACTGAGATCTCATTTTTGTTTCAGAACCACTGAATGCTAAAGTAAAACAGAAAAACAGAGAGAAAAACAACATAAAGGTTGGTGAAATCTCTATTTAGATTAATTTGTAAATTTGAATGTGCTTCTGTTTAATTAATAATAAATAATTTGCTAAATGTGCATTTTATTTTTCTTTGTATTGGATTTGCACTGTCACTGAAAAATGTTGCTGCTACATGGTAATGAACAGTAAAATGTTAATATTTGACAATATTTGCAGGAGCAGCGTTGTAGTTATTGCTGCTATTATCAATGGTTAAAAACATGAATATGTTTGATCTCAAGCTTTTCTCTTCCTCTACAGTGAATAAACCAATGAAGAAGTTTATTCTGAAATCGGATCAAGGATGCCTCTGGATAACAATGTTATCACAATGTAAAACAGGAAAAAATCCCATATTTCCATGAATCTCTGAAGACGTTTTACTAACAAACATTCAAGGAAACTGGAAAACAAAAGCTTGACATGTACAAAAGTTGAAATGGATCAATTGAAAGTTTTGCACTTCTCCCATGTTGTATTATATGAGAATGTCTTTTCAAATGCAGAAATAACAACATTGCAGGTGAAAAGTGACAGTTTAGTTTCTGATATTTTCATAGTGTCTGTTGTTGAGTTTAACAAGGAAACATCTATTGACAATGACATTTATTTCTATAGTTTTGATACAGATATTTTGAGCTTTGTTTATTTTATTCACATCCAGACAAAACATATAACTTGGATATAAATATATTTGATTCTATGTCTACCAGCCACACTTTTAGTGGTGATTTGTCTATGCATTACTCTCACATGATTGAACTTCAATTAAAACGTTACTCAATGTTTGTGCTATCCAAATCTCTTTTTTTCTAAAAAATTTGATGAGTTGCTGCCAGATATTAAGGTTTTATTTGAAGCAATGATTATTTTAGTTTTATTATTAACCGTGTTACCGACTGTAGTTACTGTTAAATTAATCTTTAATATTTCTATAGGGGGTTTTACTCTGACATGTAAATATTTCCAGTCAAAAGAAACATGGTGGTAAAATTAAAAGTTGCATCAAATCTAAATTTTCTATTTTATTTATTTATTTATTTTTTAATAATTACTGTCCGTCTGCAGTAACCGTCCCACAAAGGTTTAATTTCTGTGCATATTTGTCTCTTCTAATGGCTACAATTAAACAATTAATATTAAATTAAACAATACATTGCTCCATCCTTTACTAACAATACATATATAAAAAGGCTGTGAATAAATGGCTATAATTAAAATAAGTTGTTTTTGTGAAGTTGTTTTATTTTTTGTGTTGCCTTCATTTTAGACCAACTGGAAGTTTAGACCAATAAACCAGAAGAGGGCGCCAGATAATCCTTGAAAATACAAGAAAGACGTCAGCTATGCAAAATCCTCCAGAAAAGATCAGCATCCATGAATAAATTGTAAAATACACATGTAGATTACACATATGCAGAAATAATGACATAATAAAATACTGTAAAAGACTAACATAAAAAATACTGCGCAACTAGAAATACAAATATTGTCCTCATGATTGAACGGATGTGCGTCTTTGTCGGATCACTTCCTGTACATATGTGTGTTAAACATTAGAAAAAGACTATTTACAACACAGAAAATTAGTGCAGAAATGTTATTTAAAATGAGTAAAAACAGTGGATTGTAGAAATGCAAGCATTTATGCAAAGACATTGATCTTGTTGGGAGCAGTGATGGTTCTAAAGTTTACAAGCTTCAGGGAGGAAGGATCTACGGTAACGCTCCTTTGTGCATTAAGGATGCAGCAATTTGAAGGAGCTCTACAGTTCAGCTGCAGTTATTTCACGTTTGTAACTTCACACTCTGGATTTTGTTCCTGTTGATACAGAGAATGAGCTGCTAACACCTTTTCTTTTTTATAAACTATGTTGATAGCAGACTGGGGCTGTATGGGTGAACAATTTTTAGCACTGTTGCCCCACAACATGGAAGACCTGGACTCAAATCGCGGCCTTAACTTTTTATGCCTGGAGTCTCTTCCCATGAATCATGGATTCTCTCCAGGTAATCTGGTTTCCTCTGTAGTTCTAAGAGTTTTTTTATGTGGCTCTCATAGAGATTTTGAGATCTGCTCAGGTTGTACCTCACCCCTCTCCTCTAGAGAGCGACATCAGGACTCTTTGAGGGCACCATTGATGGATGGAAAGTTGAACTTTAACTCCGCCCAGTTAATCTTATTCATTTGTATTATTTCTCCAACAAACTTGATAAATCATCATTTTTATTTTACTCAGCTCTCTCACTGATCTTCAAAGTAAGTGCGAAGTCTGAAGTGCATGATCACTTTTGCTTCACAGTAAACTTCATAAACTTCCTGAGTATCTGGGTCATGAGTCCATGTGGCGTTTTGTCCTCTGAACTCAACAGTAGGTGACTCAGAAAACACATTTGGTCACCATTGTATCATCAGACACAGGTGGCTTTTAATAAGCGCAGAGCTGAAAAAAATGTTGAAATTCCAGATTTCATTGTAATTGGGCCAATTATTAAAAGGTGTACTCTGACTTTTTAGATCACCTCACATTCACACAAATGACTTCCTTGTTTGTCGACTTGTTCCTCCCTGTGTATCTCAACATCGACGTCTGCCTCTGATGGTCGGGTCCATCCTGTACCTTTTGGTGATTAAGTTTTGATTTCTGAGAACTTATTTAAAGCAATGAACCAACAAAAATAAGGAAGCACAAATATCTCTGGCCAAGAACTTGCTGGTGTCAGCACATTCACTTTGTGTGGTTTTATGGAAATGTTCTTTTGCACACTGAGTGTCCACTGAATGTCACAGCTTGAGCTGTTTTTGTTCCCCAGCCAACCCTGAATGCACCATCTATCCTGCTCTGCTGCCTATACAGCTTACCTGTTTCACCAGCCACATCATCTGCTGCTCTGCCTCAACTTTCCAGCCATCTTGTCTCCAAGTGGTTTGCCGACATTCTTGTCATTTGACCTGAACTGTTTTTGACTCGGCCTCTATTTTGTTTTTAGGTGCTTGACCCTTTTGGGTTCTGGATTTCTCAGCAGGTCTTGACACTCAAATCTAAGTGTCAATTTTTTATTTCTTTTCCTTTTTTGCACGGTCATTTAAATACAAATTGAACCCGACCACAATGACATTTCCGATTGAGCAGTTTACGACCCGCTTCCACAGAAGAACAACCTTAACATCACAGCCCAGCGCTTTGCTTACGGAAGTAATAGCGCGCTTGTAGTTGACACGTGTATCGATCGATTTTACAGTTTATTGCCACAAGTTCACTCATTTGACTGCAACCTGAATGTGTAGCCAGAGCTAATTGAGGTGGGATGTGATGATTTTCAGTGACATAGATTTCGTTCATAAATTCAAAATCATAATTTTCAATCATTATTTATGTCCTGATTTATTGCGTCTGAATTTTTCTGGTGTAGGATTGTGATGCATGTTTCATGTTAATGACACAAAAGTTGGTTCAAATTCAGCACGATCGTTCAGATCGCAGACGCTTCAAAAACATTCGGATCGCGGTGAAAAAGGTCGAAATGGTGAAAAAAAGAAGTGAATTTGGGTCACATTTGCCTACCGTGTGAACAGCCTAATTGTGTTTCAGTCAGGTGTGAAATCATCACACCTGATGCAGTAGGGATAATGATAGACCACTGGAGTCTCCTGTGATATATGATCTTTAATGTGTTCTCTTCAGCATCAGTTTGATGACATGGCTACAAACATGTTTAAAATCACCTGCTGGCCGCAGAACATGTTCATAAACATAAGTGTTCATAAATGAATCCAGTGATCTTACATCAAGTGGAAGTGAATGTTAACAACAAGACTTGTGAAACTCAACCATCTCTGAGTCTTATTTTAAATCCACAGCTTCTCTGTTTTCCTTATGAAAGTGAGGAAATGAAACACTTGAAGCTAAATATGTTCTGTTTTCTGGCAATACATTCATCTGGCAGCAATTACAATAAATCATTCTGAGGCTATATAAAAACATTGCTTTAGAAACATTCTATGCTGTGTTGAGCTGAGCAAAAGACTTCGTACAGTTTGACACGTTTGATCTCTTTCTTCTCAGCTGAGCTGCTATGTGGATGTGGTAAAGGTGACAGTTCTTAGCAAACGCATCATAAGGAACTTGTGTGTCGGCACATCAGCACGTTTCCACGGTTTAAAAGAGAAATGTTCTGTTCCACAAGTCTTGAGTAAATACTTTATTTGTTCTGCCTGACATTTGTTTACTCTTCTGCAGTTTCACGAGCAACGACGTTATTAGAAATTGTTACAACTAGATATTGATCCTAAACACAAGATCAATATGAACCCCTTGATCCAGTGGGAGCATTTTGGGTTTTGTCCTTGCTTTGAAAAATGGTCCAGATAAGAATATTTTTAGCAGTTTTTTTATTTTGTCCGCTGTGACCTATAACCCCAAAGGCTCCATTTAACAGAAGCAAGAGATTACATGTTTTCTGTAAATCTGGTGTTTCTGCAGATTTACATGAACTTCTTCAAAATATTCCCACTTGTGGTTTGTTGTTTGCCACACTGTTGTCTGGTGGTTCTCACCACTGACCTTATGTAGATCATAGCGGGTCAACTCTGGTCCTCCAGGTCCAGCGTCCTGCCGGGTTCAGATAACTCTGTGGTCCAACATCGCTAACTGAAATGATCTAGCTAACTCTTTAGCATGTCAGAGTCATGCAGAGGCCTGCTGACGAGGATTTATTTGATCCAGGAGTGTTTACCCAGGGAGAGAATTAAATTATAACAGATACCAGACCCACAGGACAGACTTTGCCATGGCAGAGGAAAAACTTGAGTTTTGGGTTTTTCTCAGTCTTTCTGTGTGGATGTGGGTGATTTTCAAAAACACTTTCGCATGTGTGCAGGGTTTTAGTCTCTGTTCTCAGTTGTGCAGAATCATCCCTGGAAGCATCTGCAGTTATCCAGATGCTTCGCAGTCATTTGAAGCCCAGTAATCACATCACTGACGTTGAGTTCACATTTCAAATTAACTTCTTCAAAAATACAAAAGAGAAAATATTTCAGCAACCTCTTTCCCCTTTGTCCTCACATGCTTTCCTCGACTTTTTTACACGTTAAATTTAAAATAAATACCATTGCCAAATATTTCCATATAGAACGTTACATTATTGTTATAAATTTAAATGGTGCTTTAGCTTTGTTAGCTTTGTTCAACTCATGTTTTCCGTTTAATAACCCAGTCAGTTGGTTTCCTGCACTTCGGGGGTCAAAACCACAATGTCAGAACATCCGCTGTGAATCTGCTCAATGGTAAATGACACAATGAATTGCAATGTTATGTTTTTTAGACACAGCTGGGATCAATCAACAGGGAGGACAGGACAGAGACTCACAGGGAAACAGGACTAAAACACAGAAAATCTCAAAATAACTATAAAGTTCTGGATAGTTATAAACAAAATAACTATACAGAAAAACACAGATCACATTTATTTATGTGTATGAAATGTAGCATCTATCTAATATTATACAAGGCTCTAAATTGTACACACACACACACATATATATATATATATATTCTATCTATCTATCTATCTATCTATATCATATAATAGATAGATAGTAGATAGATAGATAGATAGATAGATAGATACTCACTGAATAGCTCAATGGGTAAGTCACCAGTCTACCACCCGGGAGACCAGGGTTCGAATCCAGGCTGGGGCTGAAGGTCCCTAGGCAAGACCCTTGGAGCTATATAGCCTACCTCATACCATGAGAGACACTGATAAGCACGACATGCGGCTCAGACGTCGCCCGGCAGGGGCTACATGCAAAGACTGTGGGAGGAATGGTTACTTCGACATCCCCAGTCAACACTAACTGCTAAGCAACTAGTGGCTCAGTGTTCCAACATCCGCAAACGGCAACTGCTGTCACAACTTGAGATTGACGAGGTTCAACACAAATGCTATGGCAAAGGGGAGGAGCCAGAACGCCAGGTCAGAAGGGAGTTAACTAAGATGTATAGCCCCAGTAATGAACGAATCATCAGAGCTGAATGAGGTAGCAACTCTGACCTGAGAGAGAGAATCGTGGCCGTAATGAACACCAGACAACCCCGACGCCAATTACAACGGCTGAGAAAGCCTAATTGAAGATGTGAATGCGGCATAGAACGATCCCTACCAACACCATAACAGAAACCAATGAGCTGATATACAACTCAGCATCAGTGATCCTTGAGATGCTTGGCTATAAGAGCAATCATGAGACCCAATACCCACCATGGAAAAGACGGTTAGAGGCTAAGATCAAGATAACAAGGAGGGAAGTGAGCCAACTGTCAGAGCTCCAAAGGGGTGCAATGAATAGATCAGTACACAAGAAGTACAGCCAGATGTCCATACCTGAAGCACTCGAAACTGCCAAACAAAGGCTCCAAGCCTTGGCCAGCCGCCTGAAGAGATACACAAGAGAGAATGAAGCCAGGAGGATTAACCGGCTCTTCCACACCCAACCAGCTAAAGTGTACTCTCAATGGCAGGGCACTAACAACAGAGCAGACCCACCAAGGCTGGAGACTGAACAATACTGGAAAGGCATATGGGAAAGGGAGGCGACCCACAACAGCAATGCAAAGTGGCTGACCTCTCTACGAGAGGAACACAGCAACCTCCCTGAACAAGCCCCGGTAACCATCACTGTGGCAGATGTCCAAGAAAGAGTCTCGGGTATGAAAAACTGGACAGCACCAGGACCTGACATGATCCATGCCTACTGGCTAAAGAAACTCACTGCCCTCCATGAGCGACTGGCAGCTCAAATGAACCAGCTGCTACAAAATGGGACTCACCCTGAATGGTTAACTGAAGGTCGCACAATCCTGATACAGAAGGATCCCTCAAAGGGTTCAATCCCATCCAACTATCGGCCAATAACCTATCTCTCTACAACATGGAAGCTCATATCAGGCAGCATAGCGGCTAAGATAAGTGGTCACATGGATAAATACATGAGTACGGCACAGAAGGGCATCGGCTTAAATAGCAGAGGAGCCAAACACCAACTCCTTGTAGACCACACAGTCGCCCGAGACTGCAAAACCCGACACACCAACCTGTGCACCGCTTGGATAGATTACAAGAAAGCCTATGACTCAATGCCACATACTTGGATCATTGAATGCTTAGAGATGTACAACATCAATAGGACTCTAAGAGCCTTCATTGCAAACTCGATGGGGCTGTGGAAAACCACCCTTGAAGCCAACTGCAAACCACTTGCACAAGTGTCCATCAAATGTGGCATATACCAAGGAGATGCTCTGTCCCCACTGCATAGGCCTGAACCCCCTCAGCCAAATCATCAACAAGACTGGCTACGGATACCGACTGAAGAATGGGGCCACAATCAGTCACCTCCTCTACATGGATGACATCAAGCTGTACGCTAAGAGTGAGCGAGACATCGACTCACTGATCCACACCACCAGGATATACAGCACTGACATTGGGATGTCATTTGGACTAGAAAAGTGTGGTCGGATGGTTACAAAGAGAGGGAAGGTCGTCCGCACAGAAGGGGTTTCACTCCCAGAAGGAACAATAACAGACATAGAGCACAGTTACAAGTACCTGGGAATACCACAAACAAATGGCAACCTGGATGAGGTCACAAGGAAAGGAGCCACAGCCAAATACCTCCAACGAATAAGGCAAGTCCTGAGAAGCCAGCTCAATGGCAAGAACAAGATCCGTGCAATAAACAGCTATGCATTACCAGTAATCAGATACCCTGCCGGAATAATTAGCTGGCCAATGGAAGAGATAAAGGCCACGGATGTTAAGACTCGGAAGTTACTAACCATGCATGGAGGGTTCCACCCCAAATCCAGCACCCTGAGACTGTACACGAGCCGTAAGGAAGGAGGCAGAGGACTAGTGAGTGTGAGAGCCACTGTCCAGGATGAAACATCCAAGATTCATAAATACATCAAGGACAAAGCCTCAACGGACGATATGCTCAGCGAATGTCTCAGGCAATGGGGAACAGAGGATGAGGGGCTAGAGGTTCCATAATGGGAGAACAAGCCCCTACATGGGATGTACCACCGACAAATAACTGAAGTGGCTGATATCAGGAAATCCTACCAATGGCTGGACAAAGCTGGACTCAAGGACACCACAGAGGCTCTCATCCTGGCTGCACAGGAACAGGCCCTAAACACCATAGCAATAGAGGCTCAGATCTACCACACCAGACAAGACCCAAGGTGTAGGTTGTGCAAGGAGGCCCCTGAGACAGTCCAGCACATAACAGCAGGGTGCAAGATGCTGGCAGGGAAAGCGTACATGGAACGACATAACCAGGTGGCGGGCATAGTGTACAGGAACATTTGTGCAGAATATGGACTGGAAGCCCCAAGATCGAAGTGGGAAACACCCCCTAAGGTGGTGGAGAATGACCGAGCTAAGATCCTGTGGGACTTCCAGATCCAGACAGACAAGATGGTAATGGCGAACCAACCGGACATTGTGGTGGTGGATAAAGAACAGAGGAAAGCCGTTGTGGTGGATGTAGCTATACCAAGTGACTACAACATCAGGAAAAAGGAGCATGAGAAACTGGAGAAATACCAGGGCCTCAGGGAGGAACTGGAAAAGAACTGGAAGGTAAAGACCACAGTGGTGCCTGTGGTCATCGGGGCCCTCGGGGCAGTCACCCCCAAACTGGAGCAGTGGCTAAAACAGATCCCAGGAACAACATCAGACATCTCAGTCCAGAAATGTGCAGTACTAGGCACAGCCAAGATACTGCGCAGAACCCTGAAGCTCCCAGGCCTCTGGTAGAGGACCCGAGCTCAGAGGATGAAAGAGACCACCCACAGAGGTTGAGAAGGGAATTTTTTATAAAAGGGAAGGAAACACAGGCACATTAGAGAAGGACTTTTTTTATAGTGCCTTAAATGCAACTTCTCCTTTTGTTATTATTACTTTAGCGAGAGGAAAGTAAAACTGATCTAAATAGCTGTGCAGCAGGTCTGGAAGTGAACATGGAGGAAACTTCACTCTGCAGGCTGGGCTTCTTTTGTAAGTACATTACTGACTTTAAGTTCATTGTTTTGATAAAATACACGCTGAGGAATTCAGTCTTTTTTAGAAACATGAAGTTAGTCGAGCACAAACTGTGAAACATTTCAAAATTGTAAGACTTGAAAATGATAAAATCCTGTTCATGTCACATGGCAGTCGGTTGCCTGGACGATCTGTTGCAGCAGCAGAATTACTGCAGATATCTAATCAGTTTATCAAATGATGAAAAGCTGGTTTTTGGTGTCAACCTGCTTATTGTTGGAGTCGTATTCAGTAAATTAGAATAACCTGTGTGATGTGATGAGACATGTCTGTTAGCAACAAGCATCTTTTAAGCAGGTTTTAAACATCCTTTTCCTACACAACCTCAAAGAAACAGCTGAGAAAATTGACTCAAGAGGGGGACGTTGGTCACAGTAGCAGTTTCTGTATGACTTTTATCGTGACATCCTGCTAAATACGTGGTGGAAAACCAGAATTTATTTCTATTAATTCTGTCCCACTGAAAATCTACAGGCCGTTGATTCAAGCTCACAATGAATTTCTTTTCTTCATTTTGTAATAAAAATGTTTTTGGCAGCTTGTGATCACTCAGCGTGATCTTGTTCATCTATTTAGTTTTATTTTTTATGCGACTGAATTTTTATTTAACATGTTTTATATTTGGAGACAGTTATTCCATATTGAGTCAAGTGCAAAGGGTCAGAAAAGAGACATTTTAATGATTAATTCTTACTATTTATTGCAGTGCTCTGTTCACTCTGCTGTGGATTTTCTGAAGGTAAGAAACATATTTTTTTTCTCATCTATTTTTCTGTTTTCAGATCTGTACAAATTAACACTGTAGTTCAGTTTTCACAGGTTAAAACTTTATTTATTTTTTGATGAATTACAGTACTCACAATCTATACCAGCACATTTTCATCTATAATGTCTTGTAACATGACATTATTATATAATGTCATGTTACAAGACATTATGTTATAATGTCTTGTAATATGACATTTCACTCATTTTGTAATAATGAGTGAAATATGTTGTTCACTCCACAACATATTTGCAACCTGACCTTTGCTAACTTATTTATATTTCTCTACAAATTTCTTTTTCACCATAAAGTGTGTTTTAATTTGGACACGTTTCAATCAGACAGCCTTAATTCACACATTATGCCGCTTTAGCTGTATGTTATTGTACGTTGAGATGTTTTTAACACATAAAAACAGAACACAATGCACTTTTCAGCATATATTCAGTTGAATGCAGAAGTGCAGGTTAAACCTTTATCATGAAAAGCAAAAGTCATTTATCGATCAACACCCAGAGTGGCCAACTGCTTCTCTGGCCCAAGCTCATCTGAGATGGACAGCGCAATGTTCCTGTGATGTATGG
This sequence comes from Poecilia picta, assembly GCA_033032245.1. Taxonomy (NCBI): domain Eukaryota; kingdom Metazoa; phylum Chordata; class Actinopteri; order Cyprinodontiformes; family Poeciliidae; genus Poecilia; species Poecilia picta. Next base: position 9,406,220 of record CM065370.1, on the reverse strand, counting down.
GGGCATTTTAATGCCCATAACATGAGCAACATGAACATTTGTGAAGTTGAGAAGCTGCTTTTTTACAGCGCAGGGAATTTCCATCGACTAACTTGTGCATTACAGAAGTTGGGTAAAATTTAAAACCTCTCCCCAGTCTACGTCTCCAGGAAGCAAGTGTTTCTCAACAATTGAGAGCCCAGATGCTCTGTAGGGAGAAAAGAGATGTAAAAAGCCTTGTGTTTTTTACCAGGCTTTTGAGATTCAACAGACTTCATCAATGATGGGCAACGTGAGACAGACGTGTAACACAAACAGAAGTTACAAAGCTTAGCTCTGCTTTCTGTTTGTTTTTAGTTACAAATGTGTGAAATGTTCAGCTGGATGAATAAAAACAGCAACATGTCTCTAAAGTGGATCCTAACTAAAGTTGCTCTGTAATTTATTAATAAACCACAATAACTTTGTTCATCCTTTAATCTTGAATAGTTTTTTGTACAAAACACTCAAACTTTTAAGTTGACTAGGTTTTGTAAACAAGCTGCTTCCTGGACTAGTAAATAGTTTTTTGAGTGAATAATTTTTTATTTTGCTTTAAATCCAACAGCAGATGAACCCAGAGCCAAACTGACAGCAGACAGAACAATCATACCACTAGGGGGCAGCGTGACACTGACCTGTTCAGTGGACGAATCTGATGACTGGAAGTTGGACTGGTTCAGAAATGGACAACAATATCCTGTAGATCAGCTCAGAGGAAACACTGAACCATTCAGAGTCATCAGGGTCTCAGAGGGAGGAATTTACAGCTGCAGAGGAGGAAGAGGAGATCCAGTTTTTTATACAGAAACAAGCAATGAAGTCTCTATTCAGAAAACTGGTGAGTTTAGTTCTTTATTTTGTGACTGAAGCTCCATTTGATGCCCCAGAATGAAACGTTTCTGTTCATGTTGTAATCAAATTAGAGTTATTTTAATTGATAATTGTAAGTTTTCATTCATCTTCAGTATCTGCAGTTTCATGTTTATCTGAAACCTTTCGCTACATCTGTCCATATTTAATGCTGAAGGTTTGATTAGTTGGGTTTTAAAGTCAACAAAAGTTCATATGCTGCTCTTTGCATTACTTGATTTTTTTATCCATATGTACTGTAGTTGCGTAACAACTTACTGCAGTGTGTTTTTCTTAGAGCAGTTAGTTTAAAAAATATCACTCACTTATTATCTTTTCAGTTCTTGCTATCATTTTGCAATTTGAAGCAAAGGTCGAGTTTTTGAAAAACAATCACCTGTTGAAAAAAATATGATGGTCGAAATTAAAACTTCTTAGTGGAGTTTAAGAGCTAGATCATACATCACTATATTTTTTAATGTTTATATTTAGTAGGAAACGTTTGTTATAGTTACAAATATGTCTATTTAAATCATTAGTAGCATTCTGTTCCACAACAAGAACTCTACACTGGAATATGGTATTTATTTGTGGTTTTACCAGAAGAAAACAAGGCAAATGTTGTTTTCACCTGCGTATCACATGGGAACAATAGTATTAATCCAAGTAAAGGAAATTCTTCATTTAAAAATTGTTTTATTCTTGTTAAATAGTTTCCAAGCCAACTGTGACCCTACAACCCCAAAGGCCTGTTTATAGAGGAGAGACGGTCACTGTGAGATGTGAGATCAAAGAAGGAGAAATAACTCAGTGGACGTATGAATGGAGACCAACCAAAATAAACTCTCCAAAATCCAGGAAATACAGGATCAACAGCATCTCTGAGTCTGACAGTGGAGAATACAGCTGTATGGCTAAAAGAGGTCTTGAGCTCACAGAGTGGAGTGATGCCTTCCCACTGACTGTGAGATGTAAGTGTATCAATGAGGGCTTTTCTCTTTTAACCTAATATAAAACAATAAATTGTGTTATTCCTGACCACAGGTTACAGTAAAGTGTGAAAATTTCAGCTAGATGAATAAAAACCATTGAAATTCTCCATTAGCACATGCAAACTAAAATATCTATAATTTACTGTTAAACCATAACTTTGTTCATTCTTCAATCTTCAATATTTTCTTTGTGTACAAAACAACACTCATGTTTTTATAATGTCTAAGTCTGTCAAACAGACCTATTTTTGAAGTATTACAAACTCTGATGATGTGATCATTTTCCTTTGTTGGTTTAAACTCAACAGCTTATAAACCCAGAGCCACACTGACAGCAGACAGAACAACCATACCACTAAGGAGCAGCGTGACACTGACCTGCTCAGTGGACGGATCTGATGACTGGAAGTTTGACTGGTTCAGAAATGGACAACAATATTCCAACATACAGCCTAGGAGAAACAATAAATCATTCAGAGTCATCAAGGTCTCAGAGGGAGGAGTTTACAGGTGCAGAGGAGGAAGAGGAGATCCAGTTTTTCAAACAGAAACAAGCAATGAAGTCTCTATTCGGAAAACTGGTGAGTTTAGTTAATTTTCTGTAATAAAACAACAACAACAACAAAAACTGTTTTAAAACCTTTGATATGTTTATTGATAAAGTTTTATTTCTGTCCTTTGTGCTCATTTCCTTGTTCACCTAAAAATCTCAGGATAGTTTGATTTAAACTTGAAGAATCAAAGAGTTTCATACTGTTTATCAAAAAAATAAACTGGTTTATATCACTAATTGCTTTATTGTGATAATCAGTTATATAAGGTTTAGTTACAAATGTGTTTGTTTGAAGAAACTGATATTTGTAATTTTTTAAAAATAATTTGTCTAAGAGATCAAGTCTCTTTACAACCTTTTGGATATTGTAATGAAATATACCTTTCACTCCTTTATATTTTACTTTCTTGTCCAGACTTTATGCTCTTTGTCTGATTTTTAAAGGTCTTAAAAACGTGTTTTACTAGAAAGAAATGAATCAATTAAGATGTTTTATTTGCATTTCAACTGTTTCTTTTTCTTGTTATTGAGTATTTGATGAGGACAAATACAAGAAACATAAATCAGGTTTACATCTCAGTGCATATTGCTGATTCACAGCACACATACCTAGAAGGGACTTCAGCATTTTGTTAAAATGAAAAGTTAAGATTAACAGCAAATATAATAAAATAATGAAAAAGAGACATAAAACACTGTGTTAATTGTATTAAATGTTAACTGTAATCAGTTAAAGTGAGATATTTTTCATTTATGAGTTTCTGTCTGTTTTCTGTTTGAATATTTTTCATTATAGTGTCTCAGCCGACTGTGACCCAGCAGCCCAACTGGTCTGTTGTATTCAGAGGAGAGACGGTCACTCTGAGATGTGAGATCCAGGATGATGGAGGAGGAACTCAGTGGAATTACGAATGGACAGCAACCAATAGAAAGTCTCTAGCATCCAGTGAATACAGGATCAACTTCCTGTCTGAGTCTGATAGTGGAAACTACTGGTGTAAGGCCAGTGGAGGCCATCAGATAACAGACTGGAGTTCTGATTTCAGGCTGACAGTGAGATGTAAGTCAGACCTCCTCTGAGACTGGATTAGTTCAGCTTCTAATCTTCTCATTAACATAATTTTAAGTGGAAGAGCAGACAACGTTTTTGTATTTTTGACCGCAGGATGAGAAAACAACACACAAGAACCTCTTCTGTATGTCTCATGTTAATGAATGTTCAGACAAAATGTTGAGACAAAAGCTAAATGACTCGGAGGTTAAGTAGTGATTGATCTGAACACACTGCTTTCTAAAAACAAACAAAGCACTTTGTTGTTTTCTGTTTGTTTTTACCAGCAAATAAACCCAGAGCGACATTGACCACAAGCAATGGAACCATACCAGTAGGGGGCAGCGTGAGACTGACCTGCTCTGTTGATGTCGGTGAGGGCTGGAAGTTTGACTGGTTCAGACAGGAGTCAGAGTCTGGAACAGCTCAGATAATCAGAAACAATGAACCAGATAGAGTCTTCATGGTCTCAGATGGAGGAGTTTACAGTTGTAGAGGAGGAAGAGGAGATCCAGTTTTCTACACTGAAACCAGCAGAGGGGTCACCATTCAGAAAACTGGTGAGTTTGTGTCTTTATTATGGAATGAAACAAAAAAACTTCTTTAATGTTATGACCCCAGTTAGAGCAAAAAGATCATCTCTTACTCCATTTAATGATGATACCTTAAATCAGAAAATCTTCTCCTGTTCATGTAGTTTACAGATATTTAGACCACATTGTGACTTTCTATGTTAATGTTGATTTAGAAGGGTTTTATGACAGAAACTTAGAGGAATATTACTGTCACACATGTGATCAGATAATACATACAGCATCACACTGTGGCTATATGCCAAATATTTATAGAGAGACCCATATTTTTAACATGTACTTTGTTTCATCAGCGATCATTTTTGTCAGTTTTGTCAGTTATAATGAAAGATTTTAGACATCTGAAGACATTTACATTCACCAAATCGAGACACAGCCACGACAAACTGGACCAGCTCCAGCATCACTCCAATCCATTTATCCCACTGCTTCATTTTTTCCCAATTTTCATATTTTGACTTGTGTAAAATAACACATTTGAGTTAATTGGAGGTACAATGTCACGTTAAGGCCGCACCTGGAACACGTCACTTCCGTGTTTGACATGGTTAAAATAATAATGTCAAACAAGAAAAAAAAAACCTAGAAGAAGAGAAGTGTGGTCTGATTTAACTCAAGACATTCAAAAAAAAGTGTGTGTGTCTTTTTATTTGACATATATAAATACATTATTCTAACATGTGAACAGTTCCCATCACACCCACTGTGATCCAACAACCCAACTGGTCTCAGATCTACAGAGGAGAGAGAGTCACTCTGAGATGTGAGATCCAGAATGATGGAGGAACTCGGTGGACGTATGAATGGAGAACAACCAATAGAATCTCTCCATCATCCAGTGAATACAGGATCACTCCTTACAGGAGTGGAGATTATAGCTGCAGAGGAAGAAGAGACAGATTTACCTCAACAGAGTTGGGAGTCATCAGGTTAAATGTGTCCTGTGAGTTTTTTATATTTCAACTATATATGAATTATGTTTACATGTTTTTCTTTTTACCAGTTTCACTTTAACAAAGAAAATATCGATCATGATCTAACCTGATATTGAAAAGACAATTAAATAAGTAGGAAACACCAGACTGTAGCTTTACATGAACTCTGGGGAAAACTATTGCTTTATTTCTTTGATGAAGAAACATATTACTGGGTAATATTGGAATGTTACTGTCCAATACCACTGCTGAACATTTACTGTTTTTTTTCATGATCTCTGAGCATTTTCTCAAGGACGGGTTTTGCTCAAATGTTGCTCTAACAGCAGAATCTGTCTCTAACGTCTCATTAGAACAACATGTTCTCTTGGGCAGCTACAACTTTCTACAACACTGCTAGCAGAATTCCCAAATATCCAAAAACTTTGTTTTTACCTGCTCTATTAATGGCAATGTTGCTTTTATATTTCTTGATGAAGTTATTACACTCTTTAGATTCAAACTTTTGCTCTAATTATATCTTGAGCCTGAAGGTTTAATCTGCCGAAAGCAAGAATATAAACAACATTATGTAACTGTCCTATTAACCGTCTGGAGGAACTGATGGCTTTATTAGTGTCACTACAAAAACTTGGTTGTTATGGTTTCAGTGAACCAACATAATGTGCCATAGACATTTATTTACGTTTCTGCGCAAAATTTTGTATTTTGGGTCAGTGGAAGATGGCAATATTTTTTCACTCAGATGATCTCTCTCTCTTGCTCCCTATTTCTTTCTTTCTCTCTCTCTCTCTCTCTCTCTCTCTCTCTCTCTCTCTCTCTCTCTCTCTCTCTTTCTCTCCAGTGTCTTCCCCTCAGCCTGTCCTCTCTGTGTCTCCATCTTGGCTGAATCCTGGAGCCTCAGTGACTTTGAGCTGTGAGGGTTTGGAGCATCAATCAGCAGGATGGAGGTTCTTCTGGTATAAAGCTGTTCCTAAACCTATCAGCAGTTCCTACACCTATGAGCTGCTGCCTCACAGCATCAATGGGACTGAGCAGAACTCCTTCATCATTAATGGATCGGCTCACACAGCAGGATTTGTGTGCAGAGCAGGAAGAGGAGAAGAAGTGTTTTACACTGATTATAGTGAAGTAAAGTTTGTCTGGTCTGCAGGTCAGTTTATGTCTGTCTGTTCTGTCCAGTAGGAGTCGTGCTTCACTCTGGATTCTTATCAGATGGTTCACTATTCTTTAACATTCCTAAAAAAAAATTCTGTGGCACGTTTGTTTTCTATTTCAAGCAAAACTTGAAGCAAAGCATATTTTTGTTTGTGGATGACAATTAGAAATAATGTCCCATCTACGTCTCCCTGTGGTACCAAAGTAGGTTTTACCCTTTCACCAAGTAATTTCCCCCAAGTCATGGACCAATTTTTTTTAATTGATTAAAAAAGTGTTATTATTTTGGGTTCCCCATATTTATATTTTTGATGTAGTGAAAAAAATAGCTGGTGATAATCTACCAAGGGAAGATAATGATTTTTGTTTTATTACTTCAAAGCTCTGGAACTTTGAGACAATGAACTCCTTTGTCACTTTTTAAAGGATATAATTAAGGTCAAATTTATTGTCTTTTATTCTTTGCTATGTCTGTAATTTGCTAATATTTTTACAGTTTATCAGTTGCTTTATATTAACAACTGTTAAGAAAGAGACTATAAGAATATTTTGTTGTTTTCTAGACTCTCATCCAGCAGCTTCTCTCTCAGTGAGTCCTGACAGAGTTCAGCATGTAATTGATCAGTCTGTCACACTGAGCTGCAGTGGAAACGACACCAAGTGGAGAGTGAGGAGGTTTACAGAAACAACCAACCCTTCATATGTTCAGTGCTCCAACTGGGGGACAATGCATGGATCCTCATGTACCATTAACAGTCTGTGCTACCACAGTGGAATTTACTGGTGTGAGTCTGAATCAGGAGAATTCAGCAACGCAGTCAACATCACTGTACAGGGTAGGTTATGATTTAAGAATGTCTCTTTTTACTTATTCCTGTATTTAAATCCCAAGCTATGATTCAGGCATAACTTGTTGCTATCTAGCAATTCCTACAATGTATGCTCTTCAAGTGAATGTTAAACAATTATTAAAGAAAACGTGAGTGTTTTCTGTTTTGTGAAATTGTGGTCCAAGAAAGTTTTAGGAGAAATATCAGGGTTTCCCCCAGAAAAGCTGCTAAGCCTGGCGGGCTGCCATGCTTATAATACACTGGGGGAAACCCTGACATGTTTTAAAACTATGTCTCTTACAGCTTTGTTTAAACTATCACTATATTGTTCACACTGCTCAATGTACCAATAGAAGAGAAACAACTTACTATTGCAGGAAAACAGAACATTCGCTCACTGGTGGTAATGCTAACTAGCCTGGCAGGCTCTGGTGTGAGGAACCAGCTCTAGCTTAGCAGAGTGCAGGGGGGGGGGGGGAGTGGTGAGCTGCGTGTTCACAAGGGTGATTCACAGAGCTGAGACCCTCCTCCTGGCTCTGATTGGTTGTTTCTAACTGAGAACGGTGCATTTCTGCACAGAGAAACTCAGTATTTTCACAGATTATCAGTTGTGACATAGTGACAGTTTTAGCATACATGTAAAAACCACTTTTTGTAGTTACATAGTTTAAAACATGTAGTTATGTAGTTTAAAACATAAAACATTCAATCTTAATCGATACTGAAAACTTCCAGAGATCAATCACAAATTTATTTACAGCACAAGCAGTTAAGTGCAATTGTAAACATAACATAACATAACTACTATCTAATTGCTGAGAAATTTGTAAGATTGTTATTTTTTTTATACATTAACTTGATTTGACATAAAACGTACAAAAAACAAACAAAGGAATCTTTGCAAATACTTTTCAGTTGAATGCTCATCCACTGGTCACATTCTGTCTGTTTTGCAGATGATTATTATGATGGTATAATCCTGCTGAGTCCTGTTCATCCTGTGACTGAAGGAGATCCTGTTACTCTGAGCTGCAGAAATAAAGAACATCAACTTCTCTCCAATGTGTTTTTCTATCATAATGATAAACTCATCCATAATGACAGCAGAGAGCAGCTGAATATCTCTGCAGTGTCAAAGTCAGATGAAGGTTTCTACAAATGTCAACATTCAGGAAAAGATTCACCAAGGAGCTGGATGTCTGTTAGAGGTGAGGAGGAGGAAAATGTTTGAGGCAATTTATTCAGCACTGAGGATGTCTGTCTGGACGTGATGTAACATCTGGTGATAAATACCTTTGTTTTCCTTCCCGTATTTTCTATTTCCAGTAACTGTGTCCAGTCCTGTCAGCTCCTCGTCTCCTTTACTGTTGATCATTGGACCCATTAGTGGAATCATTCTGATTATTTTCCTGCTCTTGTTGTGGCGCTACAGGCAGCCCAAAGGTTCGATCACACTGGGTCTTTGTTTATTTAAACTCTTTAATCAAAGGCGCACATTTGTTCTGTTCTATGTAACAAATGATTTGAACCACAGAATAAGTAACAATAAATGTCTTTTCCACAGATTTATGCTCTTCGAGGTCAGTAATTTACTTTACCTTCCTTTATAACAAACATAAATCTCTGTAGTTGTTTGCTGTAACTTTTCTCTATTTATGTTTTAGATCAGAAAAAAACAATGGGAGGTCGACCACCAATCACGGAGCGGAGAATGAGATCAGGGACAGTAGCTCTCCTTCTCAAGGCCAGAATTTAATCAGATTCTTCTCATAATGCGTTTACACTTATGTATTTTTTGTAATCAACTTACATATTTATTCAGGATGTTTAATATTTGCATGTCTATGATTAGAATTAAAATAAACCACCATAAAACTGATCAATAATGACACATTAAACTTACCAAGAATGAAATAGGAAATTCCGTTTAAATGTACCAAAAATCATTTTAGGTAAAGACGCAACATATTTTTGTCTTGAATAATTTCACCTTCTAACCGTATGACATTAACGCTAATGGCCTATTAGGCTACTATAAAAACTGTACAAAGAAAATAAATGAAAAATAAATGAAAATATCAAAAAGACAACATTTTTCTTTAACCATTTTTTTTTTACTACAGATGATGCTCTCTATGAATCAGTCAAGCCTTCTGAAGCCACTGCAGCTGAGCCTAGAGAAATAATGTACGCCATCATTAAGTTCAAAAAGCTGAGAAAAAAGAGTGAGTTCCAAACACAAACCTTGTACAACAGAAGAAGATGAATAAATTATTTCCAGCTTCATGTCACTGTTTGGTTGATTGTTTGACAATCTCAACAGAGGAACCACGTGAGCCTGAGGAACGCGTTATTTATGCTGAAGTGAGAACAAGAGTTGAAGGTAAAGTCAGACTTTATATTAAAATGTGTCCTTGTTTCATGACACTGCAGGTTGAGATCATCTAATGCAGTTTGGTTTCTGCTTCTCACAGTCTGAAATAAATGTGCTGTCTTTTTTTTATTTTGGTAAACAATGTAGTGTAAAACATATCTGGTCCTTCTGGTTTGAGCATCTACACTTTGTAATCTAGATATAAAATAAACAGAATGTTTAATTTTAAGATCTGTTGATATGATGCAGCCTGCGTCCCCAACCGGATTCCTGTGTCTGATTAAATGAGTTTCCCGTTTCAGAAGTCGCTCCAACCTACGCTGAAATCAATAAGAACAAAGCCAAGCAAGACAGAAAAGGTAACAGAGTTTGCACTCAGTTTCTCATATGCAACATATTTAATCAAATCATTTCAGGTTTTAAATTGGTGAGATATTTTCACTGTAATTCCCAGTTCTAGTAATCTTTTTAGCATTTTGGATGTATGACTTGGCAAATTTTCCTCTATATACAATAATTTATAACTAATGGCCATGTGGACACAATGGACAGTGTTAGGATCAATATGACTTTAGGAATTAAATTCCTGCTTATTGATTTTGTTTTCACTAATTCTAATGATCTTCATTCACAGAAAAACCCGCAGCAACAGATGAATCAATTTATTCTGACATCAAATCAGGATCAACTCTGGACCATGAATCTGCCTTGTAGCACGCTGTGCTGGTTGAGTATATATATACTGTATATACTATATATACCCTTTGTGTTTAATATGCTTAAAAGTTCATGTACACACTTCATGTTAGATCAATGTCTTTCAATGTCTTGAATATCTATTTTCATACTTTTAAATATAATTAATATATGTTAATATATGTCTCTGACCCAAAATGCTGCAAAAGTGTGAAATATATGATCATTCATTTTCTCTATTACACAATTACTACATATCTAGCTGTATTAAGTAAAAATAATACTGTAAGGGTATCAGTACTAAAATCTGTCTTTTGGAAATAAACATAATAGAATTGTATTATACTGGACTTTTTAATGACTTTTCTTCCTTCTGTTCAGGTCGTGTTTGCTGTTTAATATTTCTACAGAGCTGAAGGCAAAAGATGGGAATAATTGCCTGAGGTTAATAGGTGCACTATTTACCGACTGACACTTCATGACAATTGTCATAAACATTCATAAAGACTCGTTCATGTTTATGACAGTGTCTTGTCCCCTTCAAATAAAGTGTTACCAAAAACCTTTTTTTAAATTAGAATCACAAATTTTTATCTCATGAAGTGAAAAAATTATTTGCAAAACAAACTTTTTTGCATGTCATAAATCTTTTCTTGCTATTCTAAATTTTTGTTTGACTCAAAGTTTTGCTTGTGATTCTCACATGACATTGTGGGCAGGGCCCAAAATCACAACAAAGGATTTATGATATGTGCAAATAAAAGGTTATATTTTGCAAATGACTTTTTAAGTCTATGAGACAAAAAGTTATTTAATTTTAAAAGTTTTTCTATCAAAACTTTTAGTTTTTTAAAAAGGGAATTGTTACAATTCCAAATGTTTTGATTACAATTTTATTTTACTTAACAGTTTTTTTTTCATTGAATAATTGTGAAACAAATTTAACTACATACTCTGTGAACCAGACTAAATTTACTTAAAGTCTGGATTGAGTTTTTTTCCCCTTCATTAATGACACACTTTTATTGGACAATACATACATTATTGGATAATGTATGCATTGATTATTAAATACATTATATACATTAAGGTAGCTCAGGCTGAGTTATTTTAAATTCTAAATTAATATCCTTAGTGGACTTTTATTTATTAAGTGCTATTCTCCCTCAAGTTACATTAACCTAATGCTAGAATAAATACCTCTCTGCTTAAACAGCTACTCTGTGCTGAAGAAGAAACAATACGTTCAGCGTTTTCTGTTATCTGACAAGCAGCAAGTCTACTCCACTTTATTCCCCAAAACGTTATTTTAAATTCACCAAAAACTGTTCTGTAATCTGGAACATTCGTTACGTTGAGCTACGCAGTTAGCAGCCTTATCTCACTGTGCGAGAGGCAACTGCGTTGTGTGTCATGGGCAAAAGGTCAAAGTTAACAAGGTGACAGGAGGGCTGATTATGTTACAACAAAAAAAATAACAAAAACCCCAACAAACCAAAAACAAATAATTTCAGAATAATTACTGAAATTACAAATGACTAATTATTATTATTTCTACTACTACTACTACTACTAATAATAATACTAATAATAATTATTATAAAAATAATTTACCAAAGGGGCAAGGAGCTAAAGGGGCAGGTGCTCTATACCCCTTACCCCCACAATTTGCATGTGCCTGTTTGTCAATCACCAAAATTTACATAATTTTTTTAATCTGGGGGGAACCGGAGCACCCAGAGAAAACCCCCCACTAACATGAGTAGAACAGACAAACAGAAAGAGGCGCCTGGTTGAGAACCAAGACCTCTTTTCTGTGAAGATGCTGCATCACCGTGACAACCATTTATTTTTGTCTAAAATGTGAGATGTAATTTGGAATTTTAAATGGTTCAGGACTGACCTCTAATTAAGCTTCTTTCTTTTCTCACAACAAACTGACTTCTTGTTTTTTTCCCGAATTTGAACTGTTTGCAAAGTCAATATTCTAGATATTAATAATACCTTTTTGAGGACAATTTAAATTAGTAAAAAACCCTAATTTACATACTTTTTTTAAAATCTGGGGCGAACCGGAGAACCCGGAGAAAACCCCACATCAACACAGGAGAACAGACAAACTCCCACGGAAAGAGGCGCCTGGTTGACAGCGAAGACGACTTTTCTGTGAAGATGCAGTTTTAATCACTGCATCACTGTGCTGAACGTTTTTTTTTGGTCTAAAATGTGAGATGTAATTTGGGCTTTTGGAAATCTGGGGAAACTGGAGCACCCGGAGAAAACCCAGACCATATTTTTTTTGTGTGGGGGGGAGGATCTAAAATAAGACATGTATTTGGGGTTTTGCAAACAGTTCAGAACTGAACTACAAACTGTTTTTCTAGTTGCTTGCTAGAAAAACCATTGAGGCTCAGGAAACCATTTTCTGGTCCTCGAGGTCCAGCATCCTGCATGTTTTGGTTCTCTCCCTGGTTTTACACACTTACATCAAATGATGGCTAATCAGAGCCATCATTTGGTGTAGAAGCCATCATTTGATGCCTAAGCAGAACACTGACTTGTGGAGGATGTTGTTTCTACCACCAGGGAGAGAACTAAAACATGCAGGATGCTGGACCTCGAGGACCAACTTTGGGCATCACTTCTCACCTGGGTAGAGTTTTTCTCAACTAGATTTGACGCTTTGCCACTTTTCTTCTTGGTGGTCCAAAGTCGTCTCTTTCTTTAAGTGCATTCTCAAGAGTTTCCAGCTTCTTTTTGCAGCGTTGCTGGACAGCGGTCAGTTCTGTTATCAAATTCTCTCTCTCAGCTCGAAGTTGGTGGATTATATTTTGATCTCTTAACATTTCCTTTGAGTAGTCCTCCATCTTTTGATCAATGCTCTGCTTAAATACTTCGGCTTGATGTTTTATGTCATTGTAAGAGGATGTCATCTGTTCCAGAGCACCTTGGAGATTTTGGATCACCTGAGTTGATTCCTGCTGCAGCAAAGCAAACTCTTCTGCCATCCTCTGACTGATGTTTCCATTTTCGGCTCTGAGAGCCTGAATCAGCTCACGGTCATTTTTTGATCTTTCCAAACTGGCCTCTCTCTCGTTGTTCAATTGATGGCCATAAACGTCTAGTTGATGTCTGAGAGCAGAAACATCTGTTTCATACCTGGTTCTCAGTTCCTGGTAATAAAAGGCACTTTGCTCCAGAGAACCTTGGAGACTTTGAATCACCTGAGTCGATTCTTGCTGTAAAGATGTAAACTGTTCAGCCATCTTCCGACTCAGGTTGACGTTTTCTGCTCTGAGAGCAGCAATGAGCAGAAGGTCCTTATTTGCTCTTTCTAAATTGGCTTCTTTCTCCCGATTCATCTGACCATTAAAACCTTCCACTTGCTGCCTCAGAGCAGAAACGTCTGATTCGTATCTCCAGTTTAGATCTTTGTATGAAACATTGATCTGCTCTAGCTGACTCTGCAGAAGTTTATTAGTTTTTTGCAGGCAGGAAATCTTCTCTAGGAGATCCTCTTTCTCCGCTCCCAACTGTTGAATAATTTGTTGGTGCTGTTTGAGTTGGTCGGCTTCTGGTTCTGATCGACGCTCCTCTGCTGCCATCAGGTCTTTTTCCATATCCTTGAGCTGGCTGGCAAACATTTCCTTGAGTTTTCTTTGCTTCTTCAGCTCAGCTTTTGTGTAATCCAGCTCTCTCTGGATACAGGCCAATCGTTGAGTCTCATGGACATCAGAACCAGGTCTGCTCTCCTCCGAGGGTTGCTGGTATTTTTCATCTCTAAATTCAACTGGCTGGGGTTTCCTCCCACCGTTGCGTCGTTGTTGCTTTTGATTTGACATTTTTCTAAAAACGATTCTTCAAATCTCACAACTCCAAAAGTGCTTTGCGTACGTCTGAACTGGTCAGTGGTGTAGCAAGCAAAGACAAGAAGGTCGAAGTTTGTTACATACATACAGAGCTGATGACATCACAAGCATGACTCTGACTGTGACATCTCAGAGGTTTCCTTCATCTTTGGAATGTGTTGCCATTGGTTGCACTGTCTGTTGTTTTACAAGCAGTTTATGGAAAAATTTGTTTTTTTTTTGTTTATTTTGTTTTTTTGGCAGAATTTACATAAAATATGTCTGAATTTAGATTTCCAATGAAATGTACAACCTTTCAAAAGTATTAACACCTTCACTCATACAAACCTGAAAATTGCTAAGAAAAATAATGCTCTCCTTTAAATATTTGGGTAAAACTTTATTTAACGGGTTTTGAGTAAGACTGTCATGAACATGAGAAAATCTTCATGAATATTTATGATTGTTGTCATAAAGTGTCCTTCGGTAAATCGTGACACTTTTAAGACAAATTTGACATTATTCAAAATGTTTATGACAACTTAACATTAATCAAGAATTCATAATCTGACATAAATTTGTTATAAAAGTTTTACTGAGTAAACTTTAGCTTTAATAACATGAAGCTACATCATTTTTAAAGCCATGTTTTGCTGCAGAAGCAGAGCCAAACCTCTACATCTATAAAACGAAGACCTGGAATAAGGTCTTAATCTTAAGTTTTAAGAGATCAGCATGAAAGAAGCCAAAAAAGCTTTATCTCAGCGAAAGAAGTGAAAAATGGACTATATATATATATATATACATAGTATAGTATTGAGCTGAAACTTACATCTAGTTCTTTTCACTGAGTTGGGTGGTTTTTTTTTGTTGACTGCTCCCGGTCAAATGATGATGTGGCCAACACAGGCGACTAAAGAAATGATGGATTTGAATATTAAAACCAAAGAAAAATCCCCTGTAATGTAGAACTAAAAGAGAGGGAAGAGACTTGTATGACATCTATACTCTCAGACTCATCATTTTTGCATGAACCTGTTCTGTTTCGGTGTTGAACCTTATTTGTGTTTCCGGTTTCATCTGCGCTCAGCTCTCCGTCTCCGTACATCCAGGTTTCAGCATGAGACACGTATCACACATGCTGTTTGTTTTCTTTTGACTCTGACACACACCATGTCAAAGATACCAGACAGAGGTCAAGAGGTCACTTCATCTTGGCCAGGAACTTCAGCTTCACAGTCAGGCGAATGAAAATCATAAATGTGAGAAGGTCGTAAAAATAAGGCTGCACAGTGGCGCAGTTGGTAGAGCTGTTGCCTTGCAGCAAGAAGGTTCTGGGCTCGATTCCCGGCCCCGGCCTTTCTGCATGGAGTTTGCATGTTCTCCCTGTGCATGTGCGGGTTTTCTCTGGGTACTCCGGTTTCCTCCCACAGTCCAAAAACATGACCGTTAGGTTAATTGGTCTCTCCAAATTGTCCCTAGGTGTGCATGGTTGTTTGTCCTGTGTGTCTCTGTGTTGCCCTGCAACAGACTGGCGACCTGTCCAGGGTGAACCCCTGCCTCTCGCCCGGAACGTTAGCTGGAGATAGGCACCAGCAACCCTCCCGACCCTACCAAGGGACAAGGGTGTCAAGAAGAAAATGGATGGATGGTTGTAAAAATAAACTTAACTCAAGGTGATGTTCAGTCTGCTTGGTTGAAATCTGTGATTTTCACTCCTTTAAAGCGCCAAAAATATTTTCATCTACGTTTCACATTTGGTTATTCTTTAATTGCTAATCAACTTCCATTTATTCTTGAAATACTGACCTCTGGTGGCAGATGGTGGAAACTGCAGTAGATCTTGCTTTAGTGATTTTTGTGAATACCTGCAATATTTTAATGATTTAGTGTTCTGTAAAGAAATATAAAATTACAAAATATAACAGAAAAGACAAAATCACAAGTCAAACTTTAAGAATGACTGAATTCAATCTAAGAGCTGTCTCCACTTCAAATAACTTGTAATAGCCAGCAATTTCAAATGTTCAGAGTAATTTTATGTTCCTAAAAATAAATATAGCACTTATCAAAATAAAATGACACATATAATTTAATTTAGAAGTGAAACTTAACTCAAACACTAACTTAGTGCTGAATAACTTTCAGCACCAACTTTAATTTTTGCTTTTAACTCGTTGCCGAAAACCAGCGGGAGTTTGAAAGCAATGTGCCGGGAGACGGTCGTTCTCTCCCGGCTCAACGAGCCGCTCGGCCCGGTCAACTGACCGAGCGGGCGAGACGAGCCAGCGGCTGCAGGGGAGCGGATAAGTCCGAACACGTCCGACGTCCTGGCCGTATTGCTTTGTCGGCGTCAGTTTCAGTTCTGGACAGCTCCCACAATGCAACACCGCTGTGACTGCAGGGGAATGTCTTTATTTCACTAACAGTGTTCAGAGCAGAAACATTCACGTCACGTTCAACATGTGGTTTTAACGCATTAATGTGGCGCAGATGTCTCATTTGAAGCTCGTATAGGTTTATAGTAGCCGCACTGAACCGGGCGCGCGAGAGGCCAGGCGCCAGATACGCCGTTCCCGCGCCTTTGGTCTCGCGCTCTGTCGCGCCTCGTGGTCGCGCATCTCTGAATTTCTGCATCTCTGGGCGGATCGCGCGCGCCACCTTTCACTCAAACTGCACAATTTGGAGATATTTAAATGATAATAACTTACTTTCAGAGAATACGGAGGATCGGGAACCAACGTAAGCGTCAAGTCTAAACGTCACGCTGCTCGTTCGGCTCACGCGCTTATCTCACAGCTTTCAAGAGCGCGGCTATAACTCAGTTTTCCAGATCATTGTCACCATCTTCACCATCAGTTGCGGTAAAGGTGGAAGAAACACTGAAAGATGGCAGTATTATTAGAGATGATGTAATCTAACTGGTTTCTGTCAAAGATGTCGTATCTCTTTACTCTTCTCCTTTATTTTTTCTCCAGTGTGACCCTGTAAGTTGTTCACAACTTTAAAATATTGACTTCAGTAAAGTCTAATGTTATGACTAAAAAGCCACGCATCAAATTCAAAGTGGTGCAGTCCTTCATTTGCTCTGACACCATGACTCTACTCACAGACAGCACCATGAATGTTGTCATAGATTATATCACATTTTCAGACCTCGCACGTAACATCATCCAGCTACGAGGCGAGCGGACAGGAAGTATAAATATATTGAGTAACTTCTGCGGTCTGAGCAGCTGCGGTTCTTAAAACTCTGATTAATGGGAAGGAAACACACAAACTGATCTGAAGACGAAGAATTCTCGAAACTTCTACTTTTTCACAAGCTAGACGGCTTCCTGGTTACAGTTGTTCAGAAGATGTGAGGATGGGACACACTTGGCCTTACTTGCTGTTCTGTAAGTACAGTTATTAACTTTAGAAATACATAACTAATAAACGGGGTTGCACAGTGGCGCAGTTACTGTTGCTTTACAACCTGGCTCAGGGTCTTTCTGCATGTTCTCCCTGTGCGTGAGTTCCTTTGTGAATGTGTGAATGACTATGTGAAGCGTTTTTGGGTCCTCTGAACTTGATAAAAAAAAGTACAAAGCCATTTACTATTTTCCCTAAGATGGACTGACTTGCCTGGAGTGTACCCGCCTTATAATGGATGGCTAATAAACTAAATATTTCTAAATAAGAGTTAATACATGTAACATGTATAATTGAAAAAAAACAAAACAACAAAATATTTTTGAAAGGCCTTAAAATACCAGTTTGTCTTTGTTTACTTATCATTTGTTCTGACTTTTTCATAAATGTTTATTGTTTTGTACAGTGTTCAGTTCAGTCATTAGTGGATTCGCCCAAGGTGAGACACATTTCTTGAATCTAAAATAAATGTAATTGTAGCTTCTCTTTAACTGTTGTGGTTGGAAGTTTGGAAAGCTTCTATTCTGTAAACTGCATCACTAGTTATTTGTTCACAACAGAAACAAGAAGGTGTAGAAAAACTTTAATTATCTCCATAACAACGCAAAAAGATTAAGGGGGCATCATGAGACGAGTGTCACCACAAAACCTTCATACACTGGTCCAGTGAGTTGGTGGCAGCAATTTATTTTATTATCTTTTGGCTTTTTAATCTGAAATCCTTTTATTTTATGTGTAGTGAAATGTTGCTATTGTTTGGCTGTTTTCTATTCTTGTACTGCAGACATACGAGTCTTTTTTTATGTATGTATATGTTCCTGTCTGTATTTGTGAAGGTTGACGTCAAATGTTTGACGGATAAGATTTTAGTTGTTTTGCAGACTGGGTGACAAAACAGGAAACTCGAACAAACATTTAAGAGATCAACACCTCCATTGATAGTAACAAAACCACATGAGCTGACAGGAAAGCATCACCGTGTTTAACAAGCTGTTTTAACTTCTATTTGATCACATTTTGACTTTTCACTTCAACTTAACTGTAAAAATACAGAGAAAACGACAAAAAATTATTTCCACAGCGAAAAAAAAAGTTTCACCAGATGAAAATGTTGCTTTAGTTGCTATTTACCTAAAGAAAATTAAGAGAATAATTGTTACGGCAAATCATTTTTCTCAGTGTTTTTAAAAGTGTTAGTGTAAAAAGTGGATGGTAAAGAGCTTTTTATTTGGTGAAAAATGTGAGTGTCAAGCAAAATACTGCCTGTTATGATGTTATTATGATTTGTTGTGAAGTTTCGAGTTGGTCTTAAAGTGAGTTGGTTTATGGTTAGAATACGGAAATAAGTCAATCACTGGTAATAGTGTTGATGTGGTGGAAGAGGGACGAGAATAGAGATGAGCTGCCTGATGAAGTTCTGTTTAGGACCTCCTAAAACTTTGGGCCAGAGCTATATGTGAAAATATTTTTTTTCTTTTCATTTGTTTCTCTTAAACTAAAACATTGTGTCATTTATGTGAACAGTTCCCATCAAACCCACTGTGGTCCTGAAACTAAACTGGCCTCTGATATACAAAGGTGAGACAGTTGTTCTCCGGTGTGAGATGACAGGAGGAGAAGGAGCTGAGTGGAAGTATGAATGGAGAGCAGCTGGATTAAATGAACGTCAAACATCCAGTGAATACATTATCATAGCTTCAGTTACTGAGTCTGATAGTGGAGGATACAGCTGCAGAGGAACGAGTGGGACTCACTCAACAGCCTGGAGCGATGTGGTCGTATTAACCGTGTGTAAGTTGGTCATAAATGTTTCATATATTTAAAATAAATATTACAAGTTTTTTAATGTGTTTGGTATGAGTTTTTTCTAAAACTACGTTTACATAGTAATTGCTGTCAGTGTTAATACTTTAGATATTTCAGCCACTAATTGTTTTCATCCTTTTTCCAACCTTGTTCTTCCTCACTGGTACAAATGGCTGAAATTACAACTTAAGTTATGTCTTGAGTTCAGCACAGAAGTTTGATTTAACTCAAGTCTGTCTTAGTTTTAAAGGTATATAACTATTGATAGTTACACAAGAATAGATAATAAAAATAAGATGTAAAAGTAAAAACAATAACGTTTTCTCTCTGAGTTCATTCTAAATCAAGAAAATAAACTAAACATTAACAAATGTTTTAGAAAATGAAGTTAGGGTGCATTAAAAACCTTTTTTTTAATATGCTACAACTCTGAAAATATTCTGGTGTGTCAAACTATTTTTCTTTAAATTGAAGCCTTTAGGTTATATAGAAACATTTGACACTTGAATATTTGAAAAGTAACAGTGTTGAACAAATCGATGTGACTCTCCAACAGATAAACTGTCTGTGTCTCCATCATGGCTGAGTCCTGGAGCTTCAGTGACTCTGAGCTGTGAGGTTCAACATCCACCTGCAGGAACCAGGTTCTTCTGGTATAAAGCTGTCCCTGATCCATCAAGCATCTCTTACAGCTATGAGCTGCTGCCTGGCAGCTCCAATGGGACTGATGACAATTTCTACATTGTCCATGGACTCAATAACACAGCAGGTTATGTGTGTGAAGCAGGAAGTGGAGAACCAGAATACAGAGATCCAAGTTTTGTCTGGTCAGCAGGTCAGTTTATCTGTGTGTTTCCTCTCATTGAGTAAAAAATGATGTTTTTACATTATTTCTACTGAGCCATGAACTTTATCTTTAACAGTAATTTAAAGTTGTTGGATTCATTATCAATGTAAAGAAAAAATGTCAAAATTTACCTTGGTTTATATTTTCAGATACTGTTTCATTAAAGAGCTGCACAGTAGCGCAGTTGGTAGAGTTGTTGCCTTGCAGCAAGAAGGTTCTGGGTTTGATTCCCAGCACAGGTCCCTCTGCATGGAGTTTGCATGTTCTCCCTGTGCATGCATAGGTTTTCTCTGGGTACTCCGGTTTTCTCCCACAGTCCAAAAACATGACTGTCAGGTTAATTGGTGTGTCTAAATTACCCCTAGGTGTAGCTGTGTGTGTGCATGGTTGTTTGCTCTGTGTGTCTCTGTGTTGCGACAGACTGGCGACAGACTGGCGACAGACTGGCGACCTGTGCAGGTGACCCCACCTCTCAGCTGGAACATTAGCTGGAGATAGGCACCAGCACCTCCCGACCCCATTAAGGGACAAGGGTGTAAAGAAAATGGATGTTTCATAAAAAGTGCAAAGCAGCAATGAAACATAAAATGAAAACATGAAAAGTAAAGGTTGAAGAATTTGAAAAATAGTGGATGACTTATGAATACTGAAGTTTTTTCTCAGTTGAGACAAGTTTTTGTTGAAGACATTTTGTTTGATTAATTGCCATGATAATATTGATATTTGACACTAAAGACAATAAATAAAGTCAGATGATCTATATGATCTTGTTTTCAGCTTTATTCTAGATTAAATGTTTCTATATTTATTTTTCAGATCCTCGTCCAGCAGCTTCTCTCTCAGTGAATCCTGACAGAGTTCAACACTTCAGATCTGAATCTGTGTCTCTGAACTGTGAGGGAAACTCTGCTGAGTGGAGAGTGAGGAGGTTTACAGAAAGAGGAGAACTGGCAGACTGTTACAGATGGGGGAAAATGACTGGACCTACATGTACCTACAGCCACCAGTTTCATAGTGGAGTTTACTGGTGTGAGTCTAGATCAGGAGAGTTCAGTAATGCTGTCAACATCACTGTACGGGGTAAGTTGGGATTTATAACTTTTTCTTTCAGATTCTTATCTATCATATATATTTCATATATACAGTGCAGAATGTTTCTTATATCTTAATCATTGTAAAACACAATATTTATGAATTAATAATTTTTCACTCCAACAAAAATACAATTTAACTTTTAGAAAAGTAAGAATCATAACATAAAATCAAAGGATGATTTTGATTATTGCATGTAAACATTTTCTTCCAACATATGGATTCTTTATAAAACTGGAGGTTCTGTGTTTTACTTCATGATGATCAAATTCAGATGTTTTTAAATGCACAAGAACATATGTGTATAAGTGATTATTTATAAGTTACTTTTTTAAACATTCAGTGCAGATAATTTGTCTGATTTATGTAAATGTAAAATATTTTCGTCAAAGACATGCAGCTCCATCTTTGAAACTAATGGCTGAAATTGAATTTTATCTGATGGTTTTACAGACATTAGGAATATAATCCTGCTGAGTCCTGTTCATCCTGTGACTGAAGGAGATCCAGTTAATCTGAGATGCAGAAATAAAACTCAAATTCTCTCCAATGTGTTTTTCTATCATAATGATAAACTCATCCATAATGACAGCAGAGAGGAGCTGAATATCTCTGCAGTGTCAAAGTCAGATGAAGGTTTCTACAAATGTCAACATTCAGGAGAAGATTCACCAAGGAGCTGGATGTCTGTTAGAGGTGAGGAGGAGGAAAATGTTTGATGGATTTGATTTTTTAAACAATTTTCTAAAGGGAATGGTAAACACTATGCCTTAGGTATCTTTGCTTTACAAACTAAATTATTACAAATAAAGCAAAACAAAAGTCGTTCCCTCACAGTTTGTTCCAGTTACTGATGATACTTATATGCTCCACATATATTGGGGGAACAAAATCTTACTGTGTCAGGAATTAATCACATCCTGGATGATTGTTATAAAGAGTCAATTATATGTTTTTATCGTCATTGAATAAAAATGTTTTCTCATTTCCAATGTTTCTTATTTCCAGTAACTGTATCCAGTCCTGTCAACTCTTCATTTCCTGTGATGTTGATCATTGGACCAGTTGTTGGAGTTTTTCTCTTTATTCTCATTATTCTCCTGTTGTCATGGTTGCGATGCAGTCGGTCCAAAAGTGAGACTTTTTTCTTCTCATACTGTTGTGTGATGTGAAGTGATACTTAAAAATCAAATGATTTTAATTTATTTGGCTGTTTAACAAAACTGAGGATAAATTCACTATAATGCAACAAGTTAACTTTGTTCCCCTCATCCACAGATTCATGGTGCATCAGGTCAGTAAACTGATATTTACTTTTCTCAACAATCCTTCAGTGAATTTAATTTAGTTTAACTTTTTCCATAATTTAGGTCAGAGGTCAGCAGTCAGAGCTCCTCCACAAATCAAGGACTCAACCAGACAGAGAGTCAGATTTACAGCTCTCTGCTTCATGGTCAGTAACTCTGTTGTTGATTTACAAAGTGTATCTCCTGCTACGCACTGGGGATTTTCAAACCTTTAAACATAAACTATAGGAAAATAACATTTCATATTATTACTGTATCATAAACTTGTAGGGCACCATAAAGCTTCTGTTAGGTTATACTGGTGACAGACTGAATATTAATTGTCTTAAATTCATGCTATAATTTTAACCTTGACAGTTTCATTTTTTTGCAGGTGATACTTCTGAGTATGAAACAATCCAGCCAGCCTCTAACAATAGTAAGCTTTATTTCTTGAAGCTGTTTCAACAGCTGTCTGGGTAGAAATGGTTAGAAATTAAACACACAAATGTTTCATTACTAAAAGAATCCAAGTACTCAGCTAACAAGCTATACTACTTTGAAAAGCCCAATAAACACAAAGAAATTAATATATCTACACTTTAGATATGCAAGATAAATATAAAATAACATTCATCCTCCTATAACCTTGATTTAGGTTTCTTTCTCCATGTCTTGTTGTTATTTTAGACCTTTTGTCAGAATCTCTACCAGAGCTGGTTACATTTGACCAACCAGTAAAATGTAACCAACACACACTTGTTGGTTACATTTTACTGCTTAAAAATGTTTTTCAGTATTGGTCCTACTGTACAGTACATAATAGTTAATGCTTTTCTAACTTCAGGTCAGATAATTCTTTTCTGCAGAATTAATCTGCTTTGGGAACATTGTTGTTTTTGCTTCCTCCTGTTCCCATAAGGAAACCTTTTGTTATACAGATTATGTCCATCTGTACATTTTATTTTATTCATTTCATCCCTTCTTCACCTTAAATATTCTCTTTTGTTATTTGTGATGATTGACAGGGAGGCCTGTTAACCCAGAGGACGATCACATTTACACAAATGTGAACAACAGAAAACTCAGGTAGGTGAGTTCAGCTGCAGCTCCAGTTAATGTTTTCTCTGAAATGTGACCTCATACCAGCTCTACTACATGCTATGAAAACTCAACATGCTATTCAGACAATGATTTTTCCTTTTATCATCTACATGCTACAAGTAGAAACCATCAGAATTTGTAAGGCCAGAAAACCAGCTGAGGACTTTTAGAGTTCTAGATAAATGACTTTCATCAGCATTAATAGTTTGTTTTCTCTGTGGATAAATTTAGCTTATTGTTGATTGCATGAAAAATTATGGTGATTTGTTTTCAACATAACGTAGAACTACTACTGATTTCAGTTCATCACAGCTTCTGCATATTCAAACCAAATAAAATCTACTGCAGATGATTGTTCTGTTGTAAAAATACTGAGATCTGGTTTTTATTTTAGAATCCATTGAAAGCTAAGAGTCACTATAGTGAGAAGAAAACAAGGTATTTGAACTCTGCATTGAGATGAATTTGTTAATATTCAATGTCATTTCATATCATTTATAAGTAATTATAATGTATAATACATATATTATTATATAGTCAATCTTTGAAAATTTGCTGTAAAGTTTTATGTTAAAATTGTTTTTATAAATAATGACATAAACTGGAGGGGCTGCACAGTGGCGTAGTTGGTAGAGCTGTTGCGCTCTGGGTTCGATTCCCGGCACCGGTCCCTCTGCATGAGTTTGCATGTTCTCCCTGTGCATGGTGGGCCTCCTCCTGGTACGCCGGCCTCCCCCCACAGTCCAGAAACATGACTGTCAGGTTAATTGGCCTCTCCAAATTGCCCCCAGGTGTGTGTGTGTGTGTGTGCATGGTTGTTTATCCTGTGTGTCTCTGTGTTGCCCTTTAACAGACTGGCGACCTGTCCAGGGTGACACCACCTCTCGCCCGGAACGTCAGCTGGAGATATAGACACCAGCAACCCTCCCGACCCCAGCAGGGACAAGGGTGCAAAGAAAATGGATGGATGGACATAAACAGAAACATGTGTTACGCTCTCACACTTTTTTTTTTTTACAGGAAAGTGGAGTCCTGCTGCAGTTTATTCTGAAATCTGATCATGTTTTCAAAAATGTCTGTCATCTTTCTGGTGGTTCAGATTGAGCTGAACTGAGTTTTTATTATATTGCAACATAAAAAGAATTCATATCTTCAAATGTTTCTAACAGAAGTCTGTGAAAGAAGATGATCTAGCAAACATTTTATGAAACTGATGTAAGAAATTGGATCAGATACAACTTAAAGTTTTGGGTGGACTGAAATCACTTAGCTCAGGTTTTAAAAGTGTGTCCTTTTAAAATGCAGCATTTGTCATGTTTATAGTTGTTCTCTCAACAAGAAAATTCATTTCTGCATTTTGTGTAAAGATATATTATTAGCACTGTATATTTGCATAAGAGAAAAACAAATATTACTTACACGTTAACATCCATCCATCCATCCATCCATCCATCCATCCATCCATCATCATCCTATTTTCTGCTGCTTATCCTGGGTCGGGTCGCGGGGGCAGCAGCTTCAGAAGGGAGGCCCAGACTTCCCTCTCCCCAGCCACGTCTTTCAGCTCCTCCAGGAACCCCAAGATGTTCCCAGGCCAGCTGACAGACATAGTCCCTCCAGCGTGTCCTGGGTCTTCCCCTCCTCCCGGTGGGACGTGTCCGGAACACCTCACCAGGGAGGCGTCCAGGAGGCATCCTGACCAGATGCCCGAGCCTCAACTGGCTCCTTTCGATGTGGAGGAGCACATTCAAATAAAAATTAAGACCATCATTCACCACAAACCTAAGCAATTTTCTAATACAAAACAAAACATTTTCATTTGATTCTAATATAGTCAGAAATACAATTTCAAATACATTCATCATCGACTAAATTAATTCTAAAACTAGATAATACAATTTTCAGTCAGAACATGCTATCAATAACTAAGAGAAACATCTTACAAATTAAATGTTAGTGGTGTAAAACATCCCAGATGTCCACGGAAGGCTTCTGATCTTCTTGTGAACTGGGTAAGTTCCTGCTTCCCAAGATAATTTAAATGATACTGTCCTCTGCCTCCCTGCATATGTTAATTTATGGCCTCCTGTCTTGTGTGATAAGACCACAGGGGTCCGGGCAGAAGCTCTGCGGATCTCTCTATTTTCCGTGGTTCTTTGAGTACTTAACCCAGCAATAGTTTTTCAGGTTTTAAATCACTAACACTAACCTGTTCAAAATTAAAAAATTTGTTCAAAAAAGATTAAACTGTATTGAACACTAAAAATAATAATTTTTCCTCAACAATACTTACGTACTTTCACAAATGTAAGTATGTTTGAAATATACTTATGTATATTTTTTTTCACCTGGGAATAAAGGAAGTAGTTTGCACAAGGTACTTCTGCAACTTTATTTTTTTGCAGTCGAAAAACAAGTTTAGTTAAAATTCAAAGTGTGTGATTGAGCAATCACAGCTTTAAAATCCATAAATTCATTCAACAAACCCATCAAATTGAGAGCAGTTTGACTTTTCCTGTACTCAGTAAATTATCACCATGATTCTGAAAGCATCCTGTAAGCATTGTGTCGTAGTTAAAAACTCCTCTGCAGCAGATGGGAAGTATAAATATATTGAGTAAACCTGCAATCAAAGCTACTGGACTTTTTACAACTTTGAGTAATGGGAAGGAAACACGTAAGCAGCTATAAAGAAGAAGTATTCTGAAGACTTCTCTTTTTTTCACAAGATAGAAAATTTCTTGGTTATAGTTGTTCAGCAGGTCGGGATGTGAGGATGGGACACGCTTGGCTTTACATGCTGTTCTGTAAGTAAATTTATTAACTTTAATAATAGGTGATTAGTTAAACTAAAGTTTTCTGGAAATGGCTTCTTGTCTTTAAATAAAGAGATAATTCAAGTACCAGCTATATTGTTGTATTTAATAATTTCAGAAATGTTTTTAAATGCTAGTTTTTCTCTGTTATTGTAATTGTAATTCTTCCTGATTGATCCATTTTTCTGGCTTTCTCTTAAATGTGTTTGTTTTATTTAGTGTTCAGTTCAGTCATCAGTGGATACGCCAAAGGTGAGACACATTTTTTGATTATATCGTCTTGATTTTTTGTGTCTTATACCGGGTGGCCCAAAAAAAGTAGCCACCCTTCCTGCCAGAGTGGAGCGTCGGACTTAACAACTTGTGACTTTTGTCTGCAGGGCAATATGAAGTAAAAAGTGTACGCTAATAACTCAAGAACTTTACAGCAGTTGAAAGACAATATTCGTAATGCAATTCAGAGCATTGGTGCCCCAGAGTTGCGTCAAGTATATGACAATATGCTAAGCCGCACCCAAAACTGCATTGGCGCACAAGGGGATCATTTCCAGCACTTTCTGTAAAGATTGAGTAAAGATTTTGGCATTTCAAGTTCTTTCTTTCTTTACAGAAAGCTGCCAGTAATACAATTGTAACGTGGGCTACTTTTTTGTGGGCCACCCTGTGTTTATTTGCAATACTATCTCTCAAACTGTTGGTGGAAATTTAAAACTTCTCCTTTTGTTAATAGCAGAAACAAGAAGCTGTGTATGTAGAAAGACCGCAAGAGTCTTTATAGTGATTTCACCTGTTAACCCACAAAATTCGGATGCAAGGAGCCACTATGATGAGACCAGTGTCGTTAGGAAACCTTAAAATATTGCTAGAGTGAATCAGAGGCCACAATATATTTCATTTTCTTTCAGCTTCATCATTTATCAGTAAGAACAAATGTTGGTTTTCTGACAGAGAAAAAACAAAGTTCTCCAAAGATCTGGAGACGAAACAAGAGAATAGAACCAAAGATCTTCCACTGTACTAGCGTTAGCTGCTGACCTTTTAACATGTTCACACCTCTCAGTTGTTACATGTTTGTGCTGTTTGTTTCACACCAAACGAACCTGGAGTTTTCTTTCCAGGTTTATTTGGGAATAAAACTAATAAGACGAGAGAAAAAGCTGCTCAATTTTAGCCTGAAAGTTTAGCTAACATCTCATGCTTGATAAGGTTTCTATTGGTTTGCAGACTGGATGAGAAAACAGGAAACTGTCTGCTGAGAATATAAGCAAACGTTTGTGAGGTTAACGCCTCTGCCTATAATAGCACAACCACATTTTAATAAATAATAAAACATCATTGTGTTTTCAACATGTTTATCTTGATCTTGATTTTTCAAACTCCTATTAGGTTTTAATCTCTTCTCAACCAAAAAATCTGCAGGACAGGATTTGAATATGTTGTTTTGAGTTGATCGTTGTGACGTGATTGAAGCAGTGTGGGTACAGCTTCAATCCTGTGAGGTTTCCATTTTCATGTAAACAAATATGAAAATGTGATTAACATGAAACAAATACCTTCCCGTTTAGTCTGATCTACTGTAGTGACAAAACTAGACAGGTGTGACTAGAACAACACAATGGATCTTAGCTGTGGATGCAGCATTAGTATATTTATATAAATTGAGCTTTTGTAATAATTTGTAGAATTTTAGATGTGATGAAAGAAAGGTTTATGTAACTGGGAGCGATGAATGGTTCTGCTGGTTTTATCCATCCATTTTATGATTTAAAAAGCAACAACATGTCAATAAGTTTATTAGTTAAACTCAAAGACTGCTGCATGTTTCTGAGATGTGTGATTTCTCAAATAGAAGACAAAAAGAAACAGCATAATGCACCACGTTCTGGAAAAACTGCAGACCCATCCATCACCTGTATGTGAGGATTTGGGTTTTCTGTGTCAATTTAGTTCCTCTGCCCTCGACTGCTCCCAGCTGTGTATTGTTTCCCTGATTACCTTCCCTGTGTATGAATCCCCACCTGTTTCTCTTGACCCCCGTCAGATCAGTCCTGTCTATACTGTCATCTGTTGTCATTGTCTCAAGTCTTGTTCCCAGCTCCTTGCCTCTGCTCACCTGTGCTGCCTGGAATTTTGTACACATCCTCCATTGAAATCATTCACTCTACAAACCTGGGTCCACTGGGTCTACCTCACCTACAAACCATGACAGTATGGTACATAATATCCCAACATAAAAACCAATGAAATGATAGACAGGGAGAGTCTGACTAATCTTAAATAGATGTCAGACAAATTCTGGGCTTTATGCCTGCTTATTTCAAAACCTTAATAAGTAACTACACGTTCAAAAATGAGCTCCAAAAAGGTGCAATTTGCAGGTTACTTAAAATAGCAAAACAAAACAAAACAAAAAAAAAAAACAAGCCCAAAACCTCTTATAATAATCGGACCTGGAAATAGAAATTCAAAGTAGCTCCTGGTTTTCCACCAACAAAATCCACATCTCCTCTTCCCTCCATTGTTTACATTTCTGTTGCTGCTGATACTGTTGCATAGAAACGGCGGTCACTCCCCAAGATGCGTAGAGGAAATACAATTAAATTCCAAAATAAGATAGTAACGTGCTGTAACGCAAAGTGATTTTGTTAAGTAACTGTAATCTGACTACTGGATTTGAAATAGCAACGCGTTAGATTACTTGTTACTGTAAACAGTGGTCCGAAGTCAGTAACGCGTTACTGACAGCAGTGATAACAAATATGATTGCCAAGCAAAATTAAATTAATCAGAGGTTAGTGTTGCTGAGGTTGGTGGAGGATCTAAGTGGAAATAGACAGAAAGCTCTATTTTAGTCATCATTCAACTTTTAGTCATCATTCAACTTTAGGCCAACAAAAATTCATATATATTTTTGTTGATTTAATGTTTCTTTTAAACAAATACATTTATGTTGTTTATGTGAACAGTTCCCAGTCGAGCCACTGTGATCTTGATCCCAAACTGGCCTCTGATATACAAAGGTGAGAGAGTTTATCTCCAGTGTCAGATCCCAGGAGGAGAAGGAACAAAGTGGATGTATGAATGGAGACCAGCCAGATTAAATGAACCTGAAGCATCCAATGAATACATTAGGATACGTTCAGCTAATGAGACTCATAGTGGAGGATACAGCTGCAGAGGAACTAATGAAAGTGACTCAACAGCCTGGAGTGATGTTGTCGTATTAACTGTATGTAAGTTGGTCATAAATCTTTCATATAAAAAACCTTATTGCACATTTTGTAACGTGTTTGATACAAATATGTGATAATTAGTTAAAAGGTCAAGGTTTTTTTCATCATCAATATTTGTTCTTTAGACAGTCCTGATAAACTTTTTAGTTTGATTCGATGGATTACCAACACAGTTCTTCCTTATTGTTACAAAATGACTGATATTTTAACTAAAATATATGTTATAGGTTGAGCACAAATGTTTGTTTCCTCCCAAAGCTTTCTTATGGTACAAACCTTTAGTCAAATGTATATTTTTGACAGTTATACAAAAATAGCTAATATAAACAAAAACAAATTTTCTCGTTGAGTCATTTCTGAGGGTTTGAGACAATGAAATATTTCAAAGTTAGAACTGCATAAATTCCTTCATAAAATGCACAAGTTAGAGGAATGAGATGTTTTACCAACTGTCTGGAAATAATCTCTGTTCTCTAATTACACCGAGTTTCTGACAGTGTGTCGAGATATTTTTCTTTAAATTGAAGCCTTTTGTTAACAGTAGATATTATATCATACAGATAAACTGTCTGTGTCTCCATCATGGCTGAGTCCTGGAGCCTCAGTGACTCTGAGCTGTGAGGTTCAACATCCACCTGCAGGAACCAGGTTCTTCTGGTATAAAGCTGTTCCTAAACCATCAAACATCTACTACACCTATGAGCTGCTGCCTGGCAGCTCCAATGGGACTGATGACAATTTCTACATTGTTCATGGACTCAATAACACAGCAGGTTATGTGTGTGAAGCAGGAAGTGGAAAACCAGAATACAGAAATCCAACTTTTGTCTGGTCAGCAGGTCAGTTTATCTATGTGTTTCCTCTAAGTGAGTAAAAAATGATGTTTTTACATTGTTTCTACTGAGCCATGAACTTTATCCTTAACAGTAATTTAAAGTTGTTGGAGTTATTATCAATGTAAAAAAGAAATGTCAAAATTTACTTTGGTTATATATTTCAGATATTGTTTCATTAAAAATGCAAAGCAGCAACAAAACAAAACAAAATGAAAACGTGAAAAGTAAAGGTTGAAGGATTTGAAAAATAGTGGATGACTTATGAATTCTACAGTTTTTTTCTCACTTGAGACAAGTTTTTGTTGAAGACATTTTGTTTGATTTATTGCCTTGATATTGATATTTGACACTGAAAAAAATAAATAAAGTCATAGATGATTTGGAGAATCTGTTTTAGCATTATTCTAGATTCAATGTTTCTATATTTATTTTCCAGATCCTCGTCCAGCAGCTTCTCTCTCAGTGAATCCTGACAGAGTTCAACACTTCATATCTGAATCTGTGTCTCTGAGATGTGAGGGAAACTCTACTGAGTGGAGAATGAGGAGATTTACAGAAAGAGAAAATATGTTAGACTCTGCCTGCTACTACAGGGGAACGAGTACTGAATATACATGTAACTACAGCTACCTGTCTAGTGGAGTTAACTATTGTGAGTCTGTATCAGGAGGGTTCAGCAATGCTGTGAACATCACTGTACAGGGTAGGTTGTGATTCATAAACTTTTTCTTTCAGATTTTTATCTGTCAAATAGATTTCATATATACAGTGCAGAATGTTTCTTATAGGTTTTTCATTGTAAAACAATATTTATGAATTAATCATTTTTCACTCCAACAAAAACACAATTTAACTTTTAGAAAAGTAAGAATCATAACATAAAATCAAAGGATGATTTTGATTATTGCATGTAAACATTTTCTTCCAACATATGGATTCTTTATAAAATTGGAGGTTCTGTGTTTTATTTAATGATGGTCAAAATCAGTTGTTTTAAAATGCACAAGAACATTTGTGTGTAAGTGATTATTTATAAGTTACTTTTTTAAACATTCAAGTGCAGATAATTAGTCTGAAATTGAATTATGTTCTGATTTATGTAAATGTAAAATATTTTCGTCAATGACATACAGCTCCATCTTTGAAACTAATGGCTGAAATTTAATTTTATCTGATGGTTTTACAGATATTAATAATATTATCCTGCTGAGTCCTGTTCATCCTGTGACTGAAGGAGATCCTGTTACTCTGAGATGCAGAAATAAAACACAACTTCTCTCCAATGTGTTTTTCTATCATAATGATAAACTCATCCATAGTAACAGAATAGAGCAGCTGAATATCTCTGCAGTGTCAAAGTCAGATGAAGGTTTCTACAAATGTCAACATTCAGGAAAAGATTCACCAAAGAGCTGGATGTCTGTTAGAGGTGAGGAGGAGGAAAATGTTTGATGGATTTGATTTTTTAAACATTTTTCTAAAGGGAATGGTAAACACTATGCCTTAGGTATCTTTGCTTTACAAACTAAATTATTACAAATACAGCAAAACAAAAGTTGTTCCCTCACAGCTTGTTCTAGTTCCTGACGATACTTATATGCTCCACATATATTGGGGGAACAATATCGTTCTGAAACACAACCTGAATCAGGATGTGATTCAGGAATAAATCACATCCTGGATGATTGTTATAAACATCCAGTGATATTTGTTTTTACTTTCATTGCATAAAAATGTTTTCTCATTTCCAATGTTTCTTATTTCCAGTAACTGTGTCCAGTTCTCTCAGCTCTTCATTTCCTGTGATGTTGATCGTTGGACCAGTTGTTGGAGTCGTTCTCTTTATTCTCATTATTTTCCTGCTGTCATGGTTGCGATGCAGTCGGTCCAAAAGTGAGACGTTTTTCTTCTCATACTGTTGTGGGATGTGAAGTGATGCTTAAAAATTAAATTATTTCAATTTATTTGGCTGTTTTAACAAAACTGAGGATAAATTCACTATAATGCAACAAGTTAACTTTGTTCCCCTCATCCACAGATTCATGGTGCATCAGGTCAGTAAACTGATATTTACTTTTCTCAACAATCCTTCAGTGAATTTAATTTAGTTTAACTTTTTCCATAATTTAGGTCAGAGGTCAGCAGTCAGAGCTCCTCCACAAATCAAGGACTCAACCAGACAGAGAGTCAAATTTACAGCTCTCTGCTTCATGGTCAGTAACTCTGTTGTTGATTTACAAAGTGTATCTCCTGCTACGCACTGGGGATTTTTCAAATCTTTAAATATAAGCTATAGGAAAATAAATTTTCATATTATTACTGTATCATAAACTTGTAGGGCACCATAAAGCTTCTGTTAGGTTATACTGGTGACAGACTGAATATTAATCGTCTTAAATTCATGCTATAATTTTAACCTTGACCGTTTCATTATTTTGCAGGTGATACTTCTGAGTATGAAACAATCCAGCCAGCCTCTAACAATAGTAAGCTTTATTTCTGGGTTGAAATGGTTTGAAATTAAACACACAAATCTTTCAGTAATAAATGAATCCAAGTTCTCAGCTGACGAGCTTTACTATGTTAGATCTGATTTTTAGACTTGAGCTTTTAATGCTGTTAATTTCAGTTTAACTTACCGTATTTTCCGCACTATAAGGCGCACCTAAAAATGTTCAATTTCCTCAAAAGTTGACGGTGCGCCTTATAAAACGGTGCGCCTTATATATGGATCAATATTGAGCCACAACAGGTCTAGCTACTACGGTAAGCAGCCACCGACTTCATTTTCCCCATAGAAGAAGAGCGCAGTGCATGCTGGGATAGTTGTCAGAACGCTGGTTTGTTAATAAAGTTTGACTGACCTATCTACTAACCGACCATCTAGAATCAGGTCATCTGCAGGTCATCTAGCACCACATTCTCCAGGAACATGCTGTGCGCGAACAGAGAAGGGAGACCATCGTCCGGCCATGGCCCGGCCCAGTTGCAGAAGGCTCTCCTCGCGGACCGGAGTCGGACTGTTTTGTTGACATTCACTTTGTTGCAGCTCCATCTAGTGGAAGCAGAACGTAACTCCAGTCTCTATTGTAGCATCTATTCTATGCGCCTTATAATGCGGTGCGCCTTATATATGAAAAAAGTTTTAAAATAGGTCGTTCATTGAAGGTGCGCCTTATAATCCGGTGCACCTTATAGTGAGGAACATACGGTAACTAGAAAATTCCTGCAGAAATTTTGAAGGGCCTGCCAAAGTGTGCCCGTCGGATTAATAAAGCGTTCTGATGGTAAAAATAAGCAATAATGCTAAAGAAAGCCGCAATGTCGTCAATAACCTGCGGGGAGTCAGAAGCATGTTGACTAAGCTCTTTTCGTACCATTTACTATGTTGCATAAGCTAAAATTAGCCGAAATGCTAATGTTAGCATGAATGCTTTCAATAGCATGTAAAGCTTCACAAGCATGTTGTCTGTCATTACTTATTCCATTCAGTATATGAAACATTGGTATTAAGTAAGAAAATCGTTCTGATGCTTAACATTAGCATCAATGCTAACCTGAGCTAAATTGTAGTCAAAAACCTGTGGAGAGTCAGAAACATGTTGATGAAGCTGTACTTGCACCATTAATTTTGTTAAAAATAATGCATAAGGTGAAATTAGTCAAAATGCTAATGTTAGCATGATTGCTATCAGTATCATGTTTAGTATTACTAGCATGTTGTCTGTCATTACTTACTCCATTCACAATACAAAATATTGCTAATAGGTAAGAAAAGTTTTCTGATACTTAATATTAGCATCAATGCTAGGCTAATTTAAATTGTAGTCCAAAAATGTTATTGCTCTAGTTTCCACAAGTCAGTTCTATAATCAGAAATATAATGCCAATACTATCACCCTACCTATGGCAGTGCACAGACTTACACGGTTAAAATGGCCTATTTCAAGTCAGTATTACACAAACTGATGGGTCTTACACTGTTCATCATCAATTGTTAATGATTGAAGCTCTTGCCAGATCCAACACCATAGTTCTATAGCTGATCTAATTCACTGCAATAGTGCAACAGCTGAACCCAACAGCTAATGTTACTTACCTGAGAGTATTGAGGCTTTTATTTTGAAATTTTCTGTAAGCGTCATTTAAAATGGCCACACATATCCAGTGTCTCACAGTGGTTGTGTAACACCAGTTATTTAATCAAGAATAGAGCAACTGCATGATGTAAAAATGGTCAAGGCTTTTATTTTGAAATTTTCTGTAAGCGTCGTTTTAAATGGCCACACTTATCCAGTGTGTCACAGTGGTTTGATATCAGCAGTTATTAAATCACCAATAGAGCAACTGCATGATGTAAAAATGGTCAAAAATCAGTCAGTCAAAAATCAGTTGGCTGATTTTATTTTGAAATTTTCATTAAGCATCATTTTAAATAGCAACACTGATCCAATGTTTAGCAGTGGTTGTGTTAAACCAGTTATATTCTAACCCTCTGTTTTAACTGAGTGTTTGCCATAGTTGGAACTATAGAGATGACCATATATCAGGTATGAATGTTGTCTTTCATTGACTTACTCCATTCAGCAAGTAGTTCTGAATAACAGCTCAACCCTCCTCTGTAATATTTTAGTGATCTGCCATGTTAGATCACTGCAGGCTGAAGCTGCATCACTAAAGTCAGACACAGGGGGCGACAAAGTTCACTTTTTAAATCACTGTCTGAAAAAAGCCAGTCAGGTGAGGCCAGAATTCTGTTGCCATGGTGATGAATCTTCACTGGCAACTGACAGCTGCGCTCAGGGGAGAGACTATTACACAGAGGAGCAGCGTCAGTTGGCCCTTCCCAAAACTTTACTCTGAAGCACCTGGACAGAAAACCGTAAGCCCTAAGGAAATTTCGAAAACATTTTACCGGAGCAGACATATTTATCTATGTCATGACCGACTTTCATACCAATAGAGCAATTTTTGAAGGCATAAGAGCGATTTCAAAATTATCTTTGGGACAAAATTCCACTCTGTTTCTCACTCTAAAAAACGGCAGTTGATTTCAGTTACACTCTAAGGTTTCGGCAGTTGGAAATTTCGCTCGTTTTTCGCTTTTTACGTCGCCATCGTAACTCCGATTCCCAATAAAAGTAATAGCTCCCTTCCCGGGCACGAGCCGCTCGATTTGATACCACTTTTGTGGGTGGGCACGCAGCGGTACGAGCCGCATTAACGGTAATGGAAGAAGATGTTATAACTAGAAAATTCCTGCAGAAATTTTAAAGGGCCTGCCAAAGTGTGCCCGTCGGATTAATAAATGATAGTAAAAATTAGCAATAACTCTAAAGAAAGCTGCAATGTAGTCAATAGCCTGTGGGGAGTCATAAGCATGTTGACTAAGCTCTTCTCGTACCATTTAGTATGTTACATAAGCTAAAATTAGCCAAAATGCTAATGTTAGCATGAATGCTATCAGTAGCATGTGGAGCATCACTAGCATGTTGTCTGTCATTACTTACACCATTCATTATACAAAATGTTGCTAATAACTAAGAAATATATTCTGATAATCAACATTAGCATCAATGCTAACCTGAGCTAAATTGTAGTCAAAAACCTGTGGAGAGTCAGAAACATGTTGATGAAGCTGTACTTGCACCATTAATGTTGTTAAAATTAATGCATAAGGTGAAATTACCCAAAATGCTAATTTTAGCATGAATGCTATCAGTAGCATGTAGAGCATCACTAGCATGTTGTCTGTCATTACTTAATCCATTCAGTATATGAAAAATTGGTAATAAGTAAGAAAAGCATCCTGAAGCCCAACATTAGCATCAATGCTAACCTGAGCTAAATTGTAGTCAAAAACCTGTGGAGAGTCAGAAACATGTTGATGAAGCTGTACTTACACCATTCATTATGTTAATATTAAAGCAAAAGCTAAAATTAGCCTATATGCTAATGTTAGCCTAAATGCTAGCATGCCGAGAATGAAAAGAAAATGTATTTTAAAATTATTGCACCACCTATGAATATGCAAGCTTTTATGTTGAAACTTTCAGTAAGCTTCTTTTTATATGACCACACTAATTCAATGTGTAGCAGTGATTTGGTTAAACCAGTGATGTAAAGCCCAAAAGACCAATATTTCATGTAAAAATGGTCAAGGCTTTTATTTTGAAATTTTCTTTAATCTTAATTTGAAATGGCCACACTAATTCCAAATGTTATTGTGATTAAGTTAAATCAGTCATATAATGCTCAAAACACAAGTAGTTCTGTATACCAGCCAAGTCCTCCTCTGCAGTAACAGACAGTTCCGCCATGTTGTAAATTCTGACATTCTGAGTCATGGCCGTAGATAGAACTACAGTTAATATGGCCGGTTTGTAGTCCAAAGCAGAAGCTCTGCCTTTCTCTGTCTGCTGTTGCCATGGTGATCAATCCTAAATTCCAACTGTCAGCTGGGGGAGTGAAGTGCAGGGCAGATTGTATCTAATATAGAGGGATCGACGTCAGTTACCCCTTCCCATAATTTTACTCTGAAGCACCTGGACAGAAAACCGTAAGCCCTAGAGAAATTTCGAAAACATTTTACCGGAGCAGACAAATTTATCTATGTCATGACCGACTTTCATACCAATAGAGCAATTTTTGAAGGCATGAGAGCGATTTCAAAATTATTTTTGGGTCAAAATTCCACTCTGTTTCTCACTCTAAAAAACGGCAGTTGATTTCAGTTACACTCTAAGGTTTTGGCAGTTGGAAATTTCGCTCGTTTTTCGCTTTTTACGTCGCCGTCGTAACTCCGATCCCCAATAAAAGTAATAGCTCCCTTCTCGGCGTCGAGCCGCTCGATTTGATACCACTTTTGTGGGTGAGCACGCAGCGGTACGAGCCGCATTAACGGTGACGGAAGAATAATAAATAATAATAATAATAACTAGAAAATTCCTGCAGAAATTTTAAAGGGCCTGCCAAAGTGTGCCCGTCGGATTTTTAATAGAGCGTTCTGATGGTAAAAATTAGCAATAATGCTAAAGAAAGCTGCAATGTAGTCAATAAACTTCAGGGAGTCAGAAGCATGTTGACTAAGCTCTTCTTGTTCCAATTAGTATAATGCTAAAGAAAGCTGCAATGTAGTCAATAACCTGCAGGGAGTCAGAAGCATGTTGACTAAGCTCTTCTCGTACCATTTAGTATGTTACATAAGGTAAAATTAGCCAAAATGCTAATGTTAGCATGAATGCTATCAGTATCATGTTTTGCATCACTAGCATGTTGTCTGTCATTCCTTACTCCATTCATTATAGAAAATGTTGCTAATAACTAAGAAAAATATTCTGATGCTTAATATTAGCATCAATGCTAACCAGAGTTAAATTGTACTCAAAAACCTGTGGAGAGTCAAAAACATCTTGATGAAGCTATACTTGCACCATTAATGTTGTTAAAATTAATGCAAATGTTGAAATTACCCAAAATGCTAATGTTGGCATCAATGTTATCAGTAGCATGTAGAGCATCACTAGCATGTTGTCTGTCATTACTTACTCCATTCATTATACGAAATGTTGCTAGTCAGTAAGAAAAGTGTTCTGATACATAATATTAGCATCAATGCTAGGCTAAGTTAAATTGTAGTCCAAAAATGTTATTGCTCTAGCTTCCATAAGCCAGTTCTATAATCAGAAATATAATGCCAATACTATCACCCCACCTATGGTAGTGCACAGACTCACACGGTTGAAATGGCCTATTTAAAGTCAGTATTACACAAACTGATGGGTTTTACACTGTTCATCATCAATTGTTAATGACTGAAGCTCTTGCCAGGTCATAGTTCTATAGCTGATCTAAATCACTGCAATAGTGAAACACCTGAACCCAACAGCTAATATCACTTACCTGAGAGGATTATTGAAGCTTTTATTTTGAAATTGTTATTAAGCTTCATTTGAAATGGCCGCACTTATCCCATGTGTAATAGTAATTGTGTTAAATCAGGTATATAAAGCTCAAAACACAAGTAGTTCTAAATAGCAGCCAAGTCCTCCTCTGCAGTAACAGACAGTTCCGCCATGTTGTAAATTCTGACATTCTGAGTCATGGCCGTAGATAGAACTACAGTTAATATGGCCGGTTTGTAGTCCAAAGCAGAAGCTCTGCCTTTCTCTGTCTTCTGTTGCCATGGTGATCAATCCTAAATTCTAACTGTCAGCTGGGGGAGTGAAGTGCAGCGCAGATTGTATCTAATATAGAGGGATCGACGTCAGTTACCCCTTCCCATAATTTTACTCTGAAGCACCTGGACAGAAAACCGTAAGCCCTAGACAAATTTCGAAAACATTTTACCGGAGCAGACATATTTATCTATGTCATGACCGACTTTCATACCAATAGAGCAATTTTTGAAGGCATGAGAGCGATTTCAAAATTATTTTTGGGTCAAAATTCCACTCTGTTTCTCACTCTAAAAAACGGCAGTTGATTTCAGTTACACTCTAAGGTTTCGGCAGTTGGAAATTTTGCTCGTTTTTCGCTTTTTACGTCGCCGTCGTAACTCCGATCCCCAATAAAAGTAATAGCTCACTTCTCGGCGCCGAGCCGCTCGATTTGATACCACTTTTGTGGGTGGGCACGCAGCGGTACGAGCCGCATTAACGGTAATGGAAGAATAATAAATAATAACTAGAAAATTCCTGCAGAAATTTTGAAGGGCCTGCCAAAGTGTGCCCGTCGGATTAATAAAGCGTTCTGATGATAAAAATTAGCAATAATGCTAAAGAAAGCTGCAATGTAGTCACTAACTTGCGGGGAGTCAGAAGCATGCTCACTTAGCTTTTCTCGCACCATTTAGTATGTTACATAAGGTCAAATTAGCCAAAATGCTAATGTTAGCATGAATGCTATCTGTAGCATGTAGAGCATCACTAGCATGTTGTCTGTCATTACTTATTCCATTCAGTATATGAAACATTGGTATTAAGAAAATCGTTCTGATGCTTAACATTAGCATCAATGCTAACCTGAGCTAAATTGTACTCAAAAACTTGTGGAGAGTCAAGAACATGTTGATGAAGCTATATTTGCACCATTAATGTAGTTAAAATTAATACATGAGGTGAAATTAGCCAAAATGCTAATGTTAGCATGAATGCTATCAGTATCATGTTTGGCCTCACTAGCATGTGTTCTGTCATTACTTACTCCATTCATTAAAAAAATGTTGCTAATAACTAAGAAAAATATTCTGATGATTAATATTAGCATCAATGCTAACCTGAGTTAAATTGTAGTCAAAAACCTGTGGAGAGTCAGAAACATGTTGATGAAGCTGTACTTGCACTAATCATCATGTTAAAATTAAAGCATAAGCTAAACTTATCCAATATGCTAATGTTAGCCTAAATGCTGGCATCCCGAGGATGAAAAGAAAAAGTAGTTTAAAATTATTGCACCACCTATGGCGGTGCAATGACATGAGATGAATATGCAAGCTTTTATTTTGAAACATTCAGTAAGCTTCTTTTTAAATGACCACACTAATTCAATGTGTAGCAGTGGTTTGGTTAAACCAGTGATGTAAAGCTCAAAAGACCAATAGTTGATTTAAAAATGTTCAAGGCTTTTATTTTGAAAATTTCAGTAAGGTTCAAAATGTGTGCCTGTCAGATAGCCACACTTATCCAGTGTGTAAAATTAGCCAATATTCTAATTTTAGCCTAAATGCTGGCAGAAAGAATTATTTCAAATTATTGAAATATTTCTTATTGCAATATAATTAGAGCTAATATAATTGCACTGGCTGTGGTGGTGCACTTACTGGAGGGCATTAATGAGGCTTTTATTTTGAAATTTTCAGAAAGCTTCATTTGAAATGGCAACACTAATCCCAATTGTAACAGTAGTTGTCTTAAACAGTTATCTAATGCCCAAAAGAGCAACTACATGATGAAAAAATGGTCAAGGCTTTTATTTTGAAATTTTCTTTAAGCTTAATTTGAAATGGCAACACTAATTCATTATGTAACATTGATGGGGTTAAATCAGTTATATAATGCTCAAAACACAAGTAGTTCTGTATACCAGCCAAGTCCTCCTCTGCAGTAACAGACAGTTCCGCCATGTTGTAAATTCTGACATTCTGAGTCATGGCCGTAGATAGAACTACAGTTAATATGGCCGGTTTGTAGTCCAAAGCAGAAGCTCTGCCTTTCTCTGTCTTCTGTTGCCATGGTGATCAATCCTAAATTCCAACTGTCAGCTGGGGGAGTGAAGTGCAGGGCAGATTGTATCTAATATAGAGTGATCGACGTCAGTTACCCCTTCCCATAATTTCACTCTGAAGCACCTGGACAGAAAACCGTAAGACCTAGAGAAATTTCGAAAACATTTTACCGGAGCAGACAAATTTATCTATGTCATGACCAAGTTTCATACCAAGAAAGCAATTTTTGAGGGCATGAGAGCGATTTCAAAATTATCTTTGGGTCAAAATTCCACTCTGTTTCTCACTCTAAAAAAGCGGCAGTTGATTTCAGTTACACTCTGCGTTTCGGCAGTTGGAAATTTCGCTCGTTTTTCGCTTTTTACGTCGCCGTCGTAACTCCGATCCCCAACAAAAGTAATAGCTCCCTTCTCGGCGCCGAGCCGCACGATTTGATACCACTTTTGTGGGTGGGCACGCAGCGGTACGAGCCGCATTAACGGTGACGGAAGAATAATAAATAATAACTAGAAAATTCCGCAGAAATTTTGAAGGGCCTGCCAAAGTGTGCCCGTCGGATTGGATGCAGCAATATGATGCTAAAAAAATTTGCATTAATGCTAAAGAAAAATGCAATGTAGTCAATAACCTGCAGGGAGTCAGAAGCATGTTCACTAAGCTCTTTTTGTACCATTTAGTATGTTGCATAAGCTAAAATAAGCCAAAATGCTAATGTTAGCATGAATGCTATCAATAGCATGTAAAGCATCACAAGCATGTTGTCTGTCATTACTTACTACATTCAGTATATGAAACATTGATATTAAGTAAGAAAAGCGTTCTGATGCTCAACATTAGCATCAATGCTAACCTGAGCTATATTGTAGTCAAAAACCTGTGGAGAGTAAAAAACATCTTAATGAAGCTGTACTTGCACCATTAATTTTGTTCACATTAATGCATAAGGTGAAATTAGCCAACATGCTAATGTTAGCATGATTGCTAACAGTATCATGTTTGGTATAACTAGCATGTTGTCTGTCATTACTTACTCCATTCACAATACAAAATGTTGCTAGTCAGTAAGAAAAGTGATCTGATGCTTAATATTAGCATCAATGCTAAGCTAAGTTAAATTATAGTCCAAAAATGTAATTGATCTAGTTTTCTCAAGCCAGTTCTATAATCAGAAATATAATGCCAATACTATCACCCTACCTATGGCAGTGCACAGACTCACACTGTTGAAATGGCTTATTTAAAGTCAGTATTACACAAACTGATGGGTCTTACACTGTTCATCATCAATTGTTAATGACTGAAGCTCTTGCCAGATCCATCACCATAGTTCTATAGCTGATCTAACTCACTGCAAAAGTGCAACACCTGAACCCAACAGGTAATATCACTTACCTGAGAGGATTATCGAGGCTTTTATTTTTAAATTTTCAGTAAGCTTCATTTGAAATGGCAACACTAATCCCAATTGTAACAGTAGTTGTCTTAAACAGTTATCTAATGCCCAAAAGAGCAATTACATGATGAAAAATGGTCATCATTTTATTTTGAAATTTTTCAGTAAGCTTCATTTGAAATGGCAACACTAATCCTCATTGTAACAGTAGTTGTCTTAAGCAGTTATCTAATGCCCAACAGAGCAATTACATGATGAAAAATGGTCAAGGCTTTTATTTTGAAATTTTCATTAAGATTAATATGAAATGGCCACACTAATTCCAAGTGTAATTGTGATTAAGTTAAATCAGTTATATAATGCTCAAAACACAAGTAGTTCTGTATACCAGCCAAGTCCTCCTCTGCAGTAACAGACAGTTCCGCCATGTTGTAAATTCTGACATTCTGAGTCATGGCCGTAGATAGAACTACAGTTAATATGGCCGGTTTGTAGTCCAAAGCAGAAGCTCTGCCTTTCTCTGTCTTCTGTTGCCATGGTGATCAATCCTAAATTCCAACTGTCAGCTGGGGAGTGAAGTGCAGGGCAGATTGTATCTAATATAGAGGGATCGACGTCAGTTACCCCTTCCCATAATTTCACTCTGAAGCACCTGGACAGAAAACCGTAAGGCCTAGAGAAATTTCGAAAACATTTTACCGGAGCAGACAAATTTATCTATGTCATGACCGACTTTCATACCAATAGAGCAATTTTTGAAGGCATAAGAGCGATTTCAAAATCATCTTTGGGTCAAAATTCCACTCTGTTTCTCACTCTAAAAAACGGCAGTTGATTTCAGTTACACTCTAAGGTTTCGGCAGTTGGAAATTTTGCTCATTTTTCGCTTTTTACGTCGCCGTCGT
The DNA here is from genome assembly GCA_033032245.1 of Poecilia picta. Classification (NCBI taxonomy): domain Eukaryota; kingdom Metazoa; phylum Chordata; class Actinopteri; order Cyprinodontiformes; family Poeciliidae; genus Poecilia; species Poecilia picta. The sequence goes on along the minus strand of CM065370.1, from coordinate 9,363,363 downwards.
AACTCCGATCCCCAATAAAAGTAATAGCTCCCTTCTCGGCGCCGAGCCGCACGATTTGATACCACTTTTGTGGGTGGGCACGCAGCGGTACGAGCCGCATTAACGGTAATGGAAGAAAAATAAAGATATATATAAATAAATAAAGAGGCGTTCTATTGGGTGTAGAATAATAGGTGCCTGCCATGCAATGCATGGAGGCAGTGACTGACCTGCTTCGCAGGTCAGTCACTGCTCTCCTTATGCATTGCAGTGGCAGGCCCCAATAATAATAATAAAGAGACGTTCTATTAGGTGTAGAATAATAGGTGCCTGCCATGCAATGCATGGAGGCAGTGACTGACCTGCTTCGCAGGTCAGTCACTGCTCTCCTTATGCATTGCAGTGGCAGGCCCCAATAATAAAGAGACATTCTATTAGGTGTAGAACAATAAGTGCCTGCCATGCAAATGCATGGAGGCAGTGACTGACTTGCTTCGCAAGTCAGTCACTGCTCTCCTTATGCATTGCAATGGCAGGCCCTAACTAGAAAATTCCTGCAGAAATTTTAAAGGGCCTGCCAAAGTGTGCCCGTCGGATTAATAAAGCGTTCTGATGGTAAAAATTAGCAATAATGCTAAAGAAAGCTGTAATGTAGTCAATAACTTGCAGGGAGTCAGAAGCATGCTCACTTAGCTTTCTCGCACCATTTAGTATGTTACATAAGGTAAAATTAGCCAAAATGCTAATTTTAGCATGAATGCTATCAGTAGCATGTAGAGCATCACTAGCATGTTGTCTGACATTACTTAATCCATTCAGTAAATGAAACATTGGTAATAAGTAAGAAAAGCATCCTGAAGCCCAACATTAGCATCAATGCTAACCTGAGCTAAATTGTAGTCAAAAACCTGTGGAGAGTTAGAAACATGTTGATGAAGCTGTACTTACACCATTCATTATGTTAATATTAAAGCATAAGCTAAAATTAGCCAATATGCTAATGTTAGCCTAAATGCTGGCATGCCGAGAATGAAAAGAAAAAGTATTTTAAAATTATTGTACCACCTATGAATATGCAAGCTTTTGTTTTGAAACTTTCAGTAAGCTTCTTTTTATATGACCACACTAATTCAATGTGTAGCAGTGATTTGGTTAAACCAGTGATGTAAAGCCCAAAAGACCAATATTTCATGTAAAAATGGTCAAGGCTTTTATTTTGAAATGTCTAAGCTTCATTTTAAATAGCAACACTGATCCATTGTGTAGCAGTGGTTGTGTTAAACAAGTTAAATACTAGCCCTATGTTTTAACTGAGGGGTCGCCATAGTTAGAACTATAGCAGTACATTTAGTATACTAAACATTGCTAATGAATAAGAAAATTGGCTAAAAGCTTATTTCAGGTGAAATGCTAATGCACTGACTTGCGCAAGTCAGTGCCATAACTTGAGAGAAAATGCTGATAAAGGACAACATTATTGCACCGCCTAAGGTGGTGCAATAACTTGACGGAATAATATCATTAAAGCTGTTATAATTGCACCTGTGGCGGTGCACTTACTGGAAGGCATTAATGAGGCTTTTATTTTGAAATTTTAGTAAGCTTAATTTGAAATGGCAACAATAATCCCATTACTAACAGTGGTTTTCTTAAACAGTTATCTAATACAAAATAGAGCAATTACATTATGTAAAAATTGTCAAGGCTTTTATTTTGAAATGTTTCATACGCTTAATTTAAAATGGCAACATTCATCCCATTCGTAACAGTGGGTTTCTTAAACAGTTATCTAATGCCCAAAAGAGCAATTACATGATGTAAAATGGTTAAGGCTTTTATTTTGAAATTTTCTTTAAGCTTAATTTGAAATGGCCACACTAATTCGATATGTAATATTGATGGGGTTAAATCAGTTATATAATGCTCAAAACACAAGTAGTTCTAAATAGCAGCCAAGTCCTCACAGACAGTTCCGCCATGTTGTAAATTCTGACATTCTGAGTCATGGCCGTAGATAGAACTACAGTTAATATGGCCGGTTTGTAGTCCAAAGCAGAAGCTCTGCCTTCCTCTGTCTTCTGTTGCCATGGTGATCAATCCTAAATTCCAACTGTCAGCTGGGGGAGTGAAGTGCAGGGCAGATTGTATCTAATATAGAGGGATCGACGTCAGTTAGGCCTTCCCATAATTTTACTCTGAAGCACCTGGACAGAAAACCGTAAGACCTAGAGAAATTTCGAAAACATTTTACCGGAGCAGACATATTTTTCTATGTCATGACCGACTTTCAAACCAATAGAGCAATATTTGAAGGCATGAGAGCGATTTCAAAATTATCTTTGGGTCAAAATTCCACTCTGTTTCTCACTCTAAAAAACGGCAGTTGATTTCAGTTACACTCTAAGGTTTCGGCAGTTGGAAATTTCGCTCGTTTTTCGCTCTTTACGTCGCCATCGTAACTCCGATCCCCAACAAAAGTAATAGCTCCCTTCTCGGCGCCGAGCCGCTCGATTTGATACCACTTTTGTGGGGGTGCTCGCAGCGGTACGAGCCGCATTAACGGTAATGGAAGAAAAATAAAGATATATATAAATAAATAAATAAAGAGGCGTTCTATTGGGTGTAGAATAAGAAGTGCCTGCCATGCAAATGCATGGAGGCAGTGACTGACTTGCTTTGCAAGTCAGTCACTGCTCTCCTTATGCATTGCAATGGCAGGCCCTAATAATAAACAGACATTCTATTGGGTGTAGAATAATAAGTGCCTGCCATGCATATGCATGGAGGCAGTGACTGACTTGCTTCGCAAGTCAGTCACTGCTCTCCTTATGCATTGCAATGGCAGGCCCTAACTATTGCACTGAAGTGCAGTAGTTAAAAAATCAATCAATGGCTCCATCTACTTCCAGATCTCATTCATTTCCAGTTTGGTGTTCCTCAGGGTTCTGCTTTGGGAACAATGTAGTTTTTTCTTCTTTCTGTTCCCTTAAGGAAACCTTTTTGTTGTACAGATTATGTCCATCTGTACATTTTATTTTATTCATTTCATCCCTTCTACACCTTAAATATTCTCTTTTGTTATTTGTGATGATTGACAGGGAGGCCTGTTAACCCAGAGGACGATCACATTTACACAAATGTGAACAACAGAAAACTCAGGTAGGTGAGTTCAGCTGCAGCTCCAGTTAATGTTTTCACTGAAATGTGACCTCATACCAGCTCTACTACATGCTATTAAAACTCAACATGCTGTTCATACAATGATTTTTCCTTTTACGATCTACATGCTATAAGTAGAAACCATCAGAATTTGTAAGGCCAGAAAACCAGCTGAGGACTTTTAGAGTTCTAGATAACTGACTTTCATTAGCATTAATAGTTTGTTTTCTCTGTGGATAAATTTTGCTTATTGTTGATTGCATGAGAAATTATGGTGATTTGTTTTCAACATAACGTAGAACTACTGATTTCAGTTCATCACAGCTTCTGCATATTCAAACCAAATAATATCTACTGCAGATGATCGTTGTGCTATAAAAATACTGAGATCTGGTTTTTATTTTAGAATCCAATGAATGCTAAAAGAGTCACTATAGTGAGAAGAAACAAGGTATGTGAACTCTGCATATTCGACGTGACTTTATGTAATTTAACTGTGTATATTAGTTTTTTTCTTTGTCTTTGACATATTCTGGGTCAAGGTTTGCTGCTACTTTATAATATAGAGTAAAATATAAAAATATATATTGTCAATCTTTGAAAATGTGCTGTAAGGTTTTTATGGTTTCAATTGTTTTAAAAATCATGATATAAACTGGAACATGTGTTACGTTCTCACACCTTTTCTTTACAGGAAAGTGGAGTCCTGCTGAAGTTTATTCTGAAATCAGATCAGGAATGTGTTCAAAAATGCCTGTCAGCTTTTTCCTCATTCTCAAATGTTTCCAACGTTCTTTAAAAATGCAGCACTTCTCATGTTTATTGTTCTCTGAACAAGAAAATCAATTTCTATGCTTTATGTAAATATATATTATTAGGACTGTTTATTTTATTTACATCCAGAAAAAAATATTATTTGGATATACAAATATTTTAATATATTTTATTTTTGACCATTTTTAGCTCCATACATTTTGTTTTACCAGGACAAATTTTGTAACTTTTAGATTTCTCCATATATTGTTGTCACATCTCTTCCATTTAATTACAATCTCACTGGATGTATGTTGAAATACAAAATATAAATAAACAACAACTTAATTTCAGCATAGAATAAGGGTAAATATCAATTAAACATTATCAGTAAACATATTTACATAGTTCTATTTAGCATCACGACTCCTTACATGTATGCCAGCTATAACAAAACGAAAATATCAAACTGTCATGGCGTTCTTAAGTTGTTTTTTACCCTTTTTCTTGCCCTTACCCTTATTCTATGCTGAAACCATTATTGTTTTAAATGAAAAATGTAACTTTTTCTTATAGTCAGGTTGCAAATGATTTCCATGTTTGCTAAATTTTAATATTTTCCTTCAACCAAAACGATTCTTTGTAAAATGATACCAGCAGCTATTAAAAAAAATCTTTTTATAATCACTCATTGACTTCTTGAGTGTTTCCATGGTATTTTGATTATTTATCTTTGGTGATGAACTACAAGTCTTTGAAGTTGGAAGGACTCCCTGCCATCATTCACCATAATGTTTTTCTTTCTCCACAAATTCTCTGTGACGGTTTGTAATGTAGGAACAACATAACATGACATAAAGATCAAAAGGTTGTTTTTACACAAAACCCACTGCTTAACTTTAACGTGGACCTTGATTGTACTTCAAATAATTAAAGGGGCAGTATCGTTTATAGTCAACCTTTTTAAACTTTACATCATGTTATAATGTTATTCCATCATCAAAAACATACCTGGAGTGTTGTCTTTATTCAAAAATGAGAAATCCTTTAATCTCCATGGCAACCATTCAGTTGTGCAAAACAACTCCTCAGAGAAGCAGTTTCCAAGCTTCGGCCTCACAGAGCAGCCCTCACTGACTACTCCCCCATCAGCTCCTTCAGACTAGCCAGCAGCAATTAGCAAACGCCTGGTGGAAATGGGCATCTGCTGAGCTCAATATATGAGCTGCTTCTCAGGGAAACGCTGCTAAAAATGTTGATAAAGGGTTAATAGAGGAGCGCTGATGTAATGACTTACTGAAGGCGGAGTTTCACAAAGAACAAGAGTTTTTAAAGAAACAGACACCTAATTTCAAGGCATTTTAAATCATATTTTACACATACAGCAATTTTTATAAGTGGAGTTATTTTATTGTGATACTATCTGCCTGGAAAACCCATAATACTGCCTTTTAAACATGTTCCACCTTTGCTTCATCAGTTCACAAAATGTTCCAATTTAGACTCATTTTGTCATTTTTAGCATCGGGGCATCACATGAACTACAAGCAACAATTTTAAAACTGGACAGCTGTCATGTGAACTAGGCAACACAATTAGGATTGGGGATCTTTATCTTTAGTCCACCAACATTTTCCATCTAAGACACATTTGTAATACATTTGTCATGTAGTATGTATGAAAAAAAAGTTATTTTCTGAAAACTAAACAAATTATCATTCAGCATCAAATTACAGCAGGTGATATCCAATTCTACAGACTATAAAAGGGACACAGTTGGTTAAATAATAAACACAAACATATTAAAAGTCCTGGCACTAGCTTGTTTCCTCAACGATTCAAATGAACGTAGATAAATCTTATCTATTTATTTATTCTTCTTTGGCAATAACATCCAGGTTGCTTATTTGTTTCACGAGCCTTTTGTCATGATGTGTTTAGCTGATTTCACCCACATGCAAGGACACCACTGGAGAAGGATGAAAATAATCAAATGTTTATTGCAAAAATACAAACAAAGCAGATGATATTCGGCTCCAAACGTGACTGGGGAAGACGATAGGGGAGATGGTGAGTTCAGAGTCGTGGGAAATTAGAGATTTTGTTGACAGGAATTTAGATGACTAACAGGTGATGTGTAATAACCGGCTTTGGAGGGAGAATGTTGGTCCAGGGAGTTCGAGGGTCTCTTGGGTATTTCCTCTCAGGCAGGTCCAGAGTTTGGAAGGAGTGAGTGAACGACAGACTGAGATGGATGTAGTGGCGGCGAAGAGGGCGGACAGGCAGGCTGGTTCGTGAAGACGGCAGAGGGTCGGTAGAAAGGCCAGTCAGAGCTTCGAGACAGAAGGTAAGTAGAGCTGCATGCAGCAGGTGTGTCTGGGAACTCGGGCATCCACTGGGTAGCTTCCTGTGATGAGGGAACACAGGAACAAGAGCCAGACCAGGATGCTGAAAACTCCTGAGGAAAAAACAGGCCACAAAAAAGGGATTACTAAAGGCTCACAAGAACACGGACACTCAGAGATAACTCAGAGGGGCTAAGAAGTACCATCAGTGGTTAACACTCTGTACTGGCCGTCTGCTTCTCTTAAGCCGTGGGTAACGAGATAATGGGGTATGTGCCACAGACTTCCGTTTTAGCACTTCCGCATTTTTTTTGCCACATAGAATGGTTCTGGTGCACAGGCAACAGGATGTTAACAGTGGCTCCTCAGTCGCTGCAGGACTATTAATGGTGTATAATTATTCAGACGTCCTGAAACGCTCCAACAACAACAAAGGATTTAAGCTGGATGTGTCAAAACTTTACAATAACTTCGAAGGTAAGTTAATAAATCGTTTGTATTCACCATAATGCCTCATATGTCTGATGTAGCTAATAGGGACAAGCTTAGAAAGGTGCTATATAAACGTTAAGTGTGTTGATTATCTGTGCAGTGTGCAATCTACATATCTATGCTGTATAGATAGATATAGATATATATCTATATAAACATATATAGATATGTCTATATTGTGCCCAAGCCATCAGTCAAAGTTGACGTTAGCTTCCAAATGTAGCATCTAATTCGGAAAATAGCTAAAGGGCGATTACACTTAATTTTCACTATCTTGAGCTTTTTTAATGTGTTGTACTTTAAAAACTACAACACCTAGATATTTCAAACCTAAGTACATTATTCTGTACTAACAGCAGAATAAAGAAAACATTTGTGAAACCTTCTAATTGATTTGTGAAATTTGTAAAATGTCAATAATAGATTCCAGAACGCATTAGATCTGCAATTAATTTAGCATTATTTGTTATTTTAACTTTTTGTTTTCTTTTTTTAATCTTTATTATAGTTGGAGTTGGACAGGAGTTCTGTTTGATGACTTCCTGGAGGGAGAGATCGGCTGAGCTAATGTTAACTTTTGTCCTTTTCTTTATATAGAAAGTATTTCTATCAGTTGCTCTTCGTCCGTTTTGTATACAGTATTTGTTTATACAGTATTTTCTTATTTTTACCTTAATGCTTACCTGGTCAGTTGAGGTGTAAATGTACATCCTCCTGATTACTGACAAATGTCAGAACCACATGGACTGAGCTGGTTACGACAGATCAATCTGAATTTTTATTTCTCATTAAAATGACTTCTTGTAATTTTAAGACATTGTTATAAAATTGCATCTTTATTCTGCTGTAATGATGACTGCATTCTTGCAATTAAAATTTATTGTATCCTGATCGTAATGCTCCCTTATACAACTCACAGAACAGATGATTGAAATAAAGGTTCTTTTTGAAAATATGCTCTGTGATTTTATTATAGAAATTGAGGACGAGAGGAATCGATTAAAATCAAATCTGGTATGAAAAACAATTTTGCAAGTCATATCATCCAGCCTTATTCAGTATATTAAATTATATGACTAACTACATATTACTTAATATTCACATTTCTTTGCTGGTATTACCTAAATGTGTTGCATTTTAACATCTCACTTCAATTCCTGATCTACATGCAAATACTTGATATAACATAAACACTGAGAAATGTAGAGTATTACAAATGAGATTCAGGTTTATTGTAGGTATAAACAGGACAGCAAAATGAACAGTGAATATATAATATACTTCCTAGATATCAGACTTGTTTACCTTTACTGGTGATGAAAACTTGTCACTCTGGAGGAGAGGAAGAGGCTCAGCCCCCGTCCAGGATGTCTGCAGTGTCAGGGT